>VMBQ01002319.1:6078-55175 GCA_007657795.1 Dreissena rostriformis
AAAAAAAAACAAGATGTGTTTGTGAAACACTATGTCCACTTTTGAGCGATTTTGACCCATAAATTTGACCTTTGACCTTGAAGGATGACCTTGACCTTTCACCACTCAAAATGTGCAGCTCCATGAGATACACATGCATGCCAAATATCAAGTTGCTATCTTCAATATTGCAAAAGTTATGGCCAATGTTAAATTTTGTGCAAACCAACAAACAAACCAACAAACAAACCAACAAACAGGGCATAAACAATATGTCCCCCAGTATAGACTGGGGGACATGAAAAGCTTTTGTGGTGTACAGACCATCCTTTCTGTCACTGAAAATGCTAAAAGAAACACATTTGAGCCTCATTCTGGAAAATCTGGGCTAAATGCCCTAAGTGTCGTCCCAGATGAGACTGTGAAGTATGCTTAGGCTCATCAAGGTTGACACTTTCTGCTTTAATTAAATATTTTGTTTATATTTCTCTTCTAAAGGAAAATCCAGTCCAAGTGGAAAGTGTCGTCCCTGATTCACAGGCTTATCTGGGACAACACTTTATGCACATGCATTACGCCCAGTTTTCCTAGAAGTGGCACATTCAACTCACAGCTTCCAGATTCCCAAAGTCCTTCCAGAACTCTATGTTTGGTATCTGCTCCAGGCCTTTGGCTTTCAGCATCACCCTCTTGTATATCACACCCCCGAGGAGGTAGAATGTAGCCACACACAGAAACCTGTATAAATTTGGTTCCATAAAAAAATAAATGAGGACTATGTTATATATGCTCAAATGAGAATTAAGGTTGTCAATGCAATCTTCAACTATGAACCAATATACACCTGACAACCAAATCTTAGACACAAGTCTTAGAATAACAAGAAAAATGTCAACACCACAAAACCAGATTATTTAAATTATTATTATAATTTCAATAATTGTGCAATCCCAATATAGGGAAGCATGTTATCTATTTACACAAACACATCTGTGCAATACCTTGAAACAAACTAAACTTATAGACTGTTAACTAATTTTCTATTTTTTTGTAACAGTTACCTTGGCCGGTACCTGACTGGCAACAAATGCAACACACAGCTAAGTCTACCAGCATACACAATTCCTGAACAATATTCCCAATAAAAACAGTGACCTTGATCTTGAACCAAATGATCCCAAAAGGAACTCCAAGCTAGCTACAGTAACACATGTTACCTAACCCCGCACAATTTAACCCTTTCAGCGCTGGAACCGGATTTTAAAGGCCTTTGCAAACAGTTTGGATCCAGATGAGACGCCACAGAACGTGGAGTCTCATCAGGATCCAAACNGTCTTTGAGCACACATTGTGTTATTCCTTTTTTTTAGTTATTGCAACCTTGACCTGATTTGCCCAAAATGAAAAAAACAACTAAATATGAATGTAACCTTGTAATGTCCAAAGCTTCAACAAGATTGAACAATACTATAATCAAAGTTATTGAACAGAAACCACCTGTTTGAGGCCAAAAAAAACAAATTGGGTAAACAAAATTGAATGATGAAAACTACTTGCATTTTAAACATTAAATTACCCAACTCATGAATAATTGTTCTTTACTTGTAATTCTAAAGTCTGCTTTTCTGTACTTACACAATGATGAGAATGGTTCCAGTACTCAGGCCAATAGTTATAAGAGGCCTTGTTTCACACACCACATTTGTGTTGATCTCAAACAAGTAATAGCAGTCCTCTGATTTGTTATTCATTTCTTCCACAACGCGAGGTTGTAGTGCTTTAACATCCTGTAAAGATAAAGGATGGTTTAAGTATCAGCACTGATATTAATGATAAAGTTAGGTTTAAGCATCCCATGTTGGAGCTAAGAAAGGTTTTACATCAGTATCATATATAAAGCAGGGTTTAAGCATTAATTTTGAAGATAAAAAAGCATCAGTTTTGGAGGTTTAAACTAGGCATGCAACAGGTTACAAAAACCATTTAGCGATTAACCTTTTGTCGCAACCGGTTATTAACCGATACTAATATGGTTATCATATAATTGAAACAAACATAANGTTTTACATCAGTATCATATATAAAGCAGGGTTAAAGCATTATTTTTGAAGATAAAAACAGCATCAGTTTTGGAGGTTTAAACTATATCTAAGGGATGCAATAGGTTACAAAAACCATTAAGCGATTAACCTTTTGTCGCAACCGGTTATTAACCCGTTAACCAAAAAACCTTTTGAAGTCAAAATGTTAAAGTATACATAAACAATGGATGTGATGTTGTTTTTTTTTTACCTTTGACCTTGAAGGATGACCTTGACCTTTCACCACACAAAATGTGCAGCTTCATGAGATACACATGCATGCCAAATATCAAGTTGCTATCTTCAACATTGCAAGTTATGACCAACGTTAAAGTTTTCGGACGGACACACAGACGGACGGACGGACGGACTGACAGTTTAACTGCTTTATGGCACCCTACCGGGGGCATAAAAATGTCAAATTGCTTGTACATGTACTCTCTATAGAAACGAAAGAAATTTAAGATCATTTGCGATGATAGCATATCAGTTTCTTATTAAACAAGGCTTGTCACCATAGGATGACTTATGCCCCCTTTTTCCACATTTTTCTAAACCTAAACGCAAAGTGTTTTTCCACATTTTTCAAAACCTAAACGCAAAGTGTGATGGAATTTCAGACGGACAGTGCGATCACTATATGCCCACCTTCAGGGGCATACAAATTTGTGTGCGTATGAAAAGGCCTTGTCCATATACACATACATACCTAATTGAAGGTAACATCTGAAGCGACATAGAAGTTATGAGCATTTTTCGAAACCTAAACGCCAATTTCGAAACCTAAACGTGGACCCTAAGTTCAAGGTCAAGGTCAAAGTGGTCAAAATTTGTGTGCTTATAGAAAGGCCTTGTCCATTTACACATGCATACCTAATATGAAGGTTACATCTGAAGCGACATAGAAGTTATGAGCATTTTTCGAAATGTAACACAGATTTCAAAACCTTAACGCGGACCCTAAGTTCAAGGTCAAAGTCAAAAGGATCAAAATTTGTGTGCGTATGGAAAGGCCTTGTTCATTTACACATGCATACCAAATATGAAGGTTACATCTGAAGCGACATAGAAGTTATGAGCATTTTTCGAAATCTAAACACAGATTTCAAACCTAAACGCGGACCCTAAGTTCAAGGTCAAGGTCAAAGTGGTCATAATTTGTGTGAGTATGGAAAGCCTTGTCCATATACACATGCATACCAAATATGAAGGTAACATCTGAAGTGACATAGAAGTTATGAGCATTTTTCGAAACCTAAACGCAGATTTCGAAATCTAAACGCGGACCCTAAGCTCAAGGTCAAGGTCAAAGGGTTCAAAATTTGAGTGCGTATGGAAAGGCCTTGTCTATATACACATGCATACCAAATATGAAGGTTACATCTGAAGAGACATAGAAGTTATGAGCATTTTTCAAAATCTAAATGTAGATTTTGAAACCTAAACGCGGACCCTAAGTTCAAGGTCAAGGTCAAAGTGGTCAAAATTTGTGTGCGTATGGAAAGGCCTTGTCCATTTACACATGCATACCAAATATGAAGGTTGCATCTGAAGCGACATAGAAGTTATGAGCATTTTCAAAAAAGTGTGACGGACAGACAGACAGACAGACGGACATAGGTACTGATTAATTGCTTTAATACTTTAATTGTTGACACGTTATTTAGTACTGTCGTTGGTGCGGCATGTTGTTCTAACTAATCACCAGGGTAAGTTGGCAGTATGTGGTGCACAAAACGTAAAATCGTACAAGTAAATCCATGAAAAAAGCATAATCATTTTGTTTATCAGGTTAACCTTTACTCAAATATGTAACCGGTTAACTGGTCATTTCAGTAGGTTAACCGGTTAACCTCTTGCATCCCTAGTTAAAACATTAGTGTCAGAGATGAGGCGAGGTTAAGGCATCATAAGGTAAGATAAATCAAGGTTTAAGCATCATAATCAAAGATAAATAGAAGTATTAGCATCAGTATCTGTTATACAGTGAGGTTGTATGCATCACCATTGGAGATAACGCATGGTTTAAGCATCAGTACTGGAGATAAAGTGAGTTTAAAGCAACAGTATTAAAGATAAAGCAAGGTTTAAGCCACAGTACTGGAGATAAAGTGAGATTTAAGCATCAGTATTGGAAATAAAGTGAAATTTAAACATCAGTATTGGAGGTAAAGTGAGGTTTAAGGATCAGTATTGGAGATAAAGTGAGGTTAAAGCATCAGTATTGATATAAAGCAAGGTTTAAACATCAGTATTGGAGATAAAGTGAGGTTAAAGCATCAGTACTGGAGATAAAGTGGGTTTAAAGCAACAGTATTGGAGATTTAGCAAGGTTTAAACATCAGTACTGGAGATAAAGTGAGATTTTAACATCAGCATTTGAGGTAAAGTGAGGTTTAAGCATCAGTATTGGAGATAAAGTGAGGTTAAAGCAGCAGTATTGGAGATAAAGTGAGATTTAAGCATCAGTATTGGAAATAAAGTGAAATTTAAACATCAGTATTGGAGGTAAAGTGAGGTTAAAGCATCAGTATTGGAGATAAAGTGAGGTTTAAGCATCAGTACTGGAGATAAAGTGAGATTTAAACATCAGTATTGGGGATACAGCAAGGTTTAAACATCAGTATTGGAGGTAAAGTGAGGTTTAAGGATCAGTATTGGAGATAAAGTGAGGTTAAAGCATCAGTATTGGAGATAAAGCAAGGTTTAAACATCAGTTTTGGAGATAAAGTGAGGTTAAAGCATCAGTACTGGAGATAAAGTGGGTTTAAAGCAACAGTATTGGAGATAAAGCAAGGTTTAAACATCAGTACTGGAGATGAAGCAAGGTTTAAACATCAGTACTGGAGATAAAGTGAGGTTAAAGCAACAGTACTGGAGATAAAGCAAGGTTTTAACATCAGTACTGGAGATAAAGTGAGGTTAAAGCCACAGTATTGGAGATTAAGTGAGGTTAAAGCCACAGTATTGGAGATAAAGCAAGGTTTAAGCATCAGTACTGGAGATAAAGTGAGGTTTAAACATCAGTTTTGGAGATAAGTGAGGTTAAAGCATCAGTATTTGAGATTAAGCAGAGTAAAAGCATCGGTATTAGAGAATCAGCAGGGTTTAATGCATCAGTATTAGAGAATAAGCATGGTTAAAGCATCAGTATTAGAGAATAAGCATTGTTTAAGCATCAAAATTAGAGAATAAGCATGGTTAAAGCATCAGTATTGCAGATTAAGCAGTGTTTAAGCAGTCCGCACATGCTTATCAAGAACAACACTTTCAGCCTAAACTGGATTGTTAATAAGAGACTTCCTTAAAACAAAAAATATGATAGACGTGGAAAGAGTCGTCCCTCATTAGCATATACAGACTGCAAATGCTAATCTGGGATGACACTTTATGCACGTATGCTAACGCCTGGTTTTCCAGAGCGAGGCTCATTTTCTGACTTACCGTGGCTCCTTCGTCACACACAAACATGATCTGTGCCCTTCGTTTCTCTGACACATTGTTTACCATACAGTGGTGGCCATAGGGGTCTCCGTTCTCATAGGTCAACATCACCCAGCCATCTGAAGTCAGTGAAAGGAAAAGTGTCAGAGGCAAACCAGGCCCCATGATGACCACAATCTATGATTGTTAACTCACTGGGCTATGATTGTTAACTCACTGGGCTATGTTTGTTAACTCACTGGGCTATGATTGTTAACTCACTGGGGTATGATTGTTAACTCACTGGGCTATGATTGTTAACTCACTGGGCTATGATTGTTAACTCACTGGGCTATGTTTCTCAGTGTTTTGTTTCACTATTTAGGGCATGGGGCAGGGGCGTTTTGGATTAGGAAAAATAGCAAAATTGTTTTGTTAGCAAAACAAAATTTAAGTTTTGGGACAGAATGACAGACAGACAGGCCAAAAACAAAAAGGGGGCATAAAAATATAGGTAAATCAGACCCAACCATAAAAGCAAAGGATTTAGATGAATTGAACAGTCCTTTTTCCTCATAAAGCAGCATATACAATGTCACTTCATTTGTGTGGACAGTGTGTGGTTATTTATTGTTAAATAAAACTTTGTAGCATTGATATTAGTTACTTTTGGTTAAAACGTTTCATAGCTAAATATTAACAAAGCACTCAAAGCTGTATCTCAAATGATTTTCAATTGAGGTTTTCTCTCAATTAAAATCTTGTCTATAGAGCCCTTTTTTAAATACATTGAGCTCCCTACTAATTGTTTGAATAAAATATATAATTTTATAATTAAAAAAAGGAACTTGATGGAAAGACGGCAATCAGTTATAGGACGTTGTAAATGGTGGCAAATAGGATGACAATAAAGTAAAACAGATATTAGTAGTAACAGTTTGAAGTTTTGGCTTATTGTTTGTTTCACTATACAAGCATAATTGTGATGTAGATTAAAGGTGCAAACATACCAATTTAACTGGATTTACCGGGGTAGTTACGAAAGTGTGTAAAAAGCGTTTACTGCCCATTCACGATATATTGGATTTGTGGAAATTGCATTACAGTGGATCTGAAGTTCTATTGTCAAAATAGTATCCATGTAAATTATGCAACTGGTTACTACATGTAGGTCAATTTACACAAATCACAATATGAGCCCCGTTCTGGGAAAACTGGGCTTAATGCTTGTGGGTAAAGTGTCGTCCCGGATTAGCCTTTGCACAACTGATTAGGGGTAACACTTTTGGCTTTTATGTAATATTTTGTTCTAAATGAAAATCCAGTAAAGGCGGAAAGTGTCATGCATTAAGCCTCTTTTTCTAAAAGCATGTTTCATTTGCTTTTAATGGGCTATTAGGACTGACCAGTCAATCAC
This sequence comes from Dreissena rostriformis, assembly GCA_007657795.1. NCBI lineage: Eukaryota > Metazoa > Mollusca > Bivalvia > Myida > Dreissenidae > Dreissena > Dreissena rostriformis. The sequence goes on from VMBQ01002319.1 coordinate 12,979, forward strand.
ATAATTTGCATGCTTATTATGGCATTGGTAAAATCCCAGCCACTTTTTCTATCAGACCAAAATTACGACTTTCCCAAGTTCTGCAAACTTGTTTAAACCTCAAGTCATGTCCATTTTACATTTGAAAAGAATACATGTAGTAGAAATGACTCATTATCTCTATATTTGGTATTTAAATGTTAAATGGTTTGCAAAATAAGTCTGAAATAACCACAAATATTAGAAACAGTCTATTATGTAAAGTTGGAATAACACATTAATTCTAGAATGGACTGTTTCAGCTTCATGTGCTTGGTTTTGACCATGCAAATGTCAGTGGTCATAAAAACAAAGATTAAAGCCATAAATTATAGAGTTTTCAATTAAAAATAGATGGACCTTAGCTCATGCACCGCATGGGCTAACCCCCTTTGCTCATGCACGGAATGGGCAAACCCTCTTTAATAATAAACAAGAGGGCCATGATGGCCCTGAATCGCTCACCTTTGACTAGAATTGGCCCGTTGACCTAATTTTTGACCCCAGATGACCCATATACGATCCAAAATCAGATATTATCAAGATAAACATTCTGACCATATTTCATTAAGATCAGATGAACTATGACCTGTATTGTCTACACAAGGTTTTTCTATGATTTGACCTAGTGACCTAGTTTCTGACCCCAGATGACCCAAATACAATCCCAATTCAAATGCCATCAAGATAAACACTCTGACAAAGTTTCATAAAGCTCTGATGGTAACTGTGACCTCTATTGTCTACACATGGTTTTTCTATGATTTGACCTAGTGACCTAGTTTTTGACCCCAGATGACCCTAATAATATCCCAACCCAGATTCCATCAAAATTAACATTCTGGCCAAATTTTATTAAGATTGGATGAAAACTGTGACCTCTATTGTCTACACAAGTTTTTTTTTAAGTTCACCTAGTTACCTAGTTTTTGACCCTAGATGACCCAAATTCGATTCCAACCCAGATTTTAACAAGACAAACATTCTGACCATATTTCATTAAGATCTGATGAAAACTGTGACCTCTATTGTCTACACAAGGTTTTTCTATTATTTGACCTAGTGACCTAGTTTTTGACCCCAGATGACCCAAATACAATCCCAACCCAGATTTCATCAAGATAAACATTCTGACCAAATTTCATAAAGATTGGATGAAAACTGTGACCTCTATTGTCTACACAAGGTTTTTCTATTATTTGACCTAGTGACCTAGTTTTTGACCCCAGATGACCCAAATACAATCCCAACCCAGATTTCATCAAGATAAACATTCTGACCAAATTTCATAAAGATTGGATGAAAACTGTGACCTCTATTGTCTACACAAGGTTTTTCTATTATTTGACCTAGTGACCTAGTTTTTGACCCCAGATGACCCAAATACAATCCCAACCCAGATTTCATCAAGATAAACATTCTGACCAAATTTCATAAAGATTGGATGAAAACTGTGACCTCTATTGTCTACACAAGGTTTTTCTATTATTTGACCTAGTGACCTAGTTTTTGACCCCAGATGACCCAAATACAATCCCAACCCAGATTTCATCAAGATAAACATTCTGACCAAATTTCATAAAGATTGGATGAAAACTGTGACCTCTATTGTCTACACAAGGTTTTTCTATTATTTGACCTAGTGACCTAGTTTTTGACCCCAGATGACCCAAATACAATCCCAACCCAGATTTCATCAAGATAAACATTCTGACCAAATTTCATAAAGATTGGATGAAAACTGTGACCTCTATTGTCTACACAAGGTTTTTCTATTATTTGACCTAGTGACCTAGTTTTTGACCCCAGATGACCCAAATACAATCCCAACCCAGATTTCATCAAGATAAACATTCTGACCAAATTTCATAAAGATTGGATGAAAACTGTGACCTCTATTGTCTACACAAGGTTTTTCTATTATTTGACCTAGTGACCTAGTTTTTGACCCCAGATGACCCAAATACAATCCCAACCCAGATCTCATCAAGATAAACATTCTGACCAAATTTCATAAAGATTGGATGAAAACTGTGACCTCTATTGTCTACACAAGTTTTTTCTATTATTTGGCCTAGTGACCTAGTTTTTGACCCAAGATGACCCAAATACAATCCCAACCCAGATTTCATCAAGATCAAAATTGTGACCAAATTTCATAAAGATTGGATGAAAACTGTGACCTCTATTGTCTACACAAGGTTTTTCTATTATTTGACATAGTGACCTAGTTTTTGACCCCAGATGACCCAAATACAATCCCAACCCAGATTTCATCAAGATAAACATTCTGACCAAATTTCATAAAGATTGGATGAAAACTGTGACCTCTACTGTCTACACAAGCAAATTGTTGACGGACGCACGGACACATGCACGACGGATGCCGGACATCACATGATCACATAAGCTCACCATGTCACTTCGTGACAGGTGAGCTAAAATTATAGAGTCTTGAGCGGCAGAGCAGGTCAATTTTATCACCAGATAACAAAAATCTGCATATTTTGTCTGTTTTCTCTCCGTTACATGTTCGTTAGTCGGTCTGACCGGGCCTTAATGCATGTATGTAGTTTAGTCCCAAATTAGCCAGTGCAGTCGCACAGTATAATATTAATAAGGAACGACACTTTCCGCCTCAACTGGATTTTTGCTAAGAAGAGACTTTTAACAAACAAGAGGGCCATCAGGCCCTAAGGCGCTCACCTGAGAGCAANTGGGACACATGTTCTGACTTAGTTTCATGAAGATTGGACAATAAATGTGGCCTCTAGAGTGTAAACAAGGTTAATGTTGACGGCGCACGACGGACGAAGTATGACGGACGACGGACAAAAGGCGATCACAAAAGCTCACCATGAGCACGTTGTGCTCAGGTGAGCTAAAAATACAACAAAAGTGAAAAGTGTTGTCCCTGATTAACCTGTGAGGACTGAACAAGCTTATCTGGGACAACACTTTACGCACCTTCATTTAGCCCCGTTTTCCCAGAGCCAGGCTAAAATACAAATTTTCTTCCACTTACTTCCATGCATAATATCTGAGGAATCAATTCTGCCAATGACAATGTTCTTTTTTTCTTTTGTTGACAATTCCATTTGTAGAACCCCCACTTTATCACCGGGCACAACTGAATGGCACACACCAATCAGATACTTGTATTGACCACTAGTGTCCAGAGCTGTAAAGCTGAAATTGACAGACACACACCTGTAAAAAAGATTTAAATAATTAACTTGATTTTTTGTTTGCCAGGTTATTAACAACAAGGTATTAATTGTTAACAATGAACTACATTATAATTTATTCATTGTTTACCAGGTACTATTCATTAGTAACCGTGTAATATTCATTGTTAATCAGGTACTATTAATTGTTTACCATGTACTATTCATTGTTTACCACGTACAATTCATTGTTTACCAGGTACTATTCATTGTTAACTGGCTAATATTCATTGTTAACCAGGTACTATAAATTGTGAACCATGTACTATTAATTGTTAACCATGTACTATTCATTGTTTACCAGGTACTATTCATTGTTTATCATGTACTATTTATTGTTTATCATGTACTATTCATTGTTTATCATGTACTATTCATTGTTTATCATGTACTATTCATTGTTTATCAGGTACTATTCATTGTTTATCATGTACTATTGATTGTTTACCAGGTACTATTCATTGTTTACCAGGTAATATTCATTGTTTACCATGTACCATTAATTGTTTATCATGTACTATTCATTGTTTACCAAGTACTATTCATTGTTTACCAGGTAATATTTATTGTTTATCATGTAATATTCATTGTTTACCAGGAACTATTCATTTTTTTACCATGTACCATTCATTGTTTACCAGGTACTATTTATTGTTTACCATGTACTATTCATTGTTTACCATGTACTATTCCTTGTTTAACATGTACTATTCATTGTTTACCAGGTACTTTTCATTATTTTCCAGGTACTTATAATTGTTAACCATATACTATTCATTGTTTACCATGTACTATTCATTGTTTACCAGGTCCTATTTATTGTTTACCATGTACTATTCATTGCTTACCAGGTTACTTTTCATTATTTACCAGGTACTTATCATTGTTAACCATGTACTATTAATTGTTCACCATGTTCTTATCATTTTTACCATGTACTATTTACTGTTTACCATCTACTATTCATTGTTTACCTTGTGTACTATTGATTGTTTACCATGTACTTTTTTTTTCCATGTTCTTATCATTTTACCATGTACTATTCATTGTTTACCATGTACTATTCATTGTTAACCCGGTAATATTGACTGTTTACCAGGTACTATTCATTGTTTACGAGGTACTTTTTCTTGTTTACCATGTACTATTCATTGTTTACCAGGTACTATTCATTGTTTACAAGGTACTATTCCTTGTTTACCATGTACTATTTATTGTTTACCAGGTAGTTTTCCTTGTTTACCATTAATTGTGATAAAAAATATGTGCTCCGATCCCTGTGAATGATGACAGAAATCTTTCGATTTACCCTCGAAATATTGTCAACACTGTAACATTGTTCAACTATCTACACTTTACGTGATCTGTAGTTCAAGATTTTTTCGCTTTGCCTTACCAGAACAGTCGATCTTCCGTGCCCATTTCAGAAAGTTGTATAGCTTTCTTATTTATATCCACTCAGCGTTTTTTTTCCCCAAAGGGGAAAGGTACATGTATCCCTACAATTGGGAATTTTTTTCAAGTCGCGAAATCTTCAAATTGGGAAAAAACGAGTCGCCAAATCAATGAATTGGGAAAAATTCGAGTCGCAAAATTGATGAATTGGGAATCTTTAAAATGCATCTTATCTATCATTAGGGGCTATATTCTGCATCACAAAGCATTTTAAGCTCTAGGTTTTAACAGAAAAACTACTAGTGATGATATTTTGACAATCATATCATGTCATGTGAAAATTGTGTTATTGCCACATCAGTAGGAATGTGCCTGTCAATGGATTTTTTTTATCTTCTAGTGATAGACATAATCACTGAGGTTGCATAAACAATAATATTAATAATTTTGTTTAAGCCCTTAAAAGTCTCACAAGCCCTGCAATGTTTTATGTGGGTAAATTAAAAACTTAAAAAACAAAACAAAAACAACAACAATGGAACTTGGACTTGTTTGAAATCTTTCAACAAAAGACAGTGAGAATAGCCACACATAACCAAATTGAGTTTTTAGAGTTGAATGCTTTAACAACTATTTTCAAAGGTAAGTCTTATATTATGTTTTGATTTTTTTTTTCAAATCATCAAATAAGATATTAAGATTTCCGCGGATGGGATTGTCAACGTGGTCATTTCCGAGATTCGCGTAAATTCGTTTATTAAAAATGTTGGTAGTACGGCAGATTCCGCAGACGTATTTCATAAGCGGCCCGAAATATCCGGGGCCCCCGGAACCTTCCCAGGAATTTTTTACCTTATATAACAGACGCTGAATATCGGCGTCTTCCCCCACCAAACTAGGTTGGTTTTTTCCCCTTTCCGGACCAAAACATTTCCCCTAAAAAAAGATATAGAAAGATGTGTTTCATGGTTATTATATCTCAATATATCGCGAAAATTCCCCCTCATGAGGGCCCTGGGTACCTTCCCCTGATGGCAGGGCCCTGAGCCATAGTCAGTCCCTGTCAAGAAGATCTCAGTCTGTCACAGTCAGCCATAGTCAATCCCAGTTAAGATGGTCTTTGAAGAAAATAACACTTTTTTTCTTTTTAACCCTTTAGCAGTTAAAGTAAGACTTAACATTTTCCCCCATTAAGGAAAACACGCGCAAAATCTTTCCTCCAAAGTGGAAAATCGTGTGTAAAATTTCCCCCACATAAGGGCTTAAAACCCCATCCCCCACAACCCAAAAAAACCCCTGCTTCCGCATATTACACTGACAGATTCTGCATATGATTTTTTAACAAGCGATGTCATTGGCTGTCATTTCCTAATCTTCCAATTCAAATTGGTCTTTTAAAATGCGTTTGGTATTTCTTTGCCGATTCTTGTGCAAATGGCGCCGTTGTGAAGCAAACAACATGTTTTTTGAAAGAACGAATGAATCTCACAAAATTTCGGAGATTCGCACATTAATGAAACACTAATTTAAACTGGAATGGTTAGAAACAACAGTGGATATAAATAAGAAACAATTTCCGGCGAAAAAAAATGACCGAAACTGAAACGCTCAACGATTTCAAAAGATATTTCAAGCGAAAATAAAAGGCACTGGCGATTGGGAACGGCACCTAAGATCGTAGGGAATGGTATGGAGATTGGGATAGGTCCGGTGCTAAAATTGGGAAGCCTCCGGTAGGCTTTGGGAAAGGTACCGTTCCTCGGTACTACATGTAGTTAAAGAAGGAAAAAAAACGCTGCCACTGTTGTTTCTAACCATTCCCGTTTAAATTAGTGTTTCACTAATGTGCGAGTCTCTGAAATTTTATGAGATTCGTTGTTCTTTCAATAATCATCATGTTCACTTCACAACGACATCATTTGCACACAAATCGGCAAAGAAATACCAAAAGACCAATTTTAATTGGAAGATTGGGAAACCACAGCAAATTACATCGCTCTTTACAAAAATCTAAGGAAAAATCTGCCAGTGTAATATGTGGAGAGGTTTTGCGGGCTGCGGATATTTTGGGCAGCTTATGGAATATGTCCGCGGAGTTGGTAGTACCCCCTGTACCCCAATTTCTTTTTTTACGAGTTTACAAAAATCTCAGAAATGACCTTTGCAACAACCCGATCCGCGGATCCACTGATCCACGGAAAAATCACATCCCTGTGGCATAAACAATAAATGCTTAATTGCAAAAATCATTAATTATTTAAACAAATATAACATAAAACAGGCATGGAATGTACTTCATTTTTAAAAGTTTAAATAGCAACCACCACATATTTTTATTTTCAAGATAATACATATCAAATTATATATATTCTGAAACAATTTATAAATACAAATAAGAAAATGTATACTTTTTTCCCTATATGTTTAAGGGTAACTGTTAAAATCTAGAATAAAAATTGCAAATTTCAGGGGAGGTAATCAATGAATATAACATTATTAGAGAAAATCTAACCCCACATAAAAAAGTAATATATATTTACTTATATGTCAGAATTAAAGGTTTCATACAAAATTTTAAACATATATAAAACATTTCATGAAGAGAAGGAAACCAGTTGGACTGCAACAGTGCTGTAAAAGAGCTCTAAAGATCTTCACCCTCCTGGATTGCACACTATAATGAATTGATATCCAAATTTGTGATGATAATAATGATAAATATTGACATTTTTTGTTTTAGAAATAACTCATCAAGATAGATATTATGTTTAATAAATATACACACACAGTTTAATATTTGAAAATGCATATTTGTCTTACAGTATTTAATTTATTGTAGCATTTAAAATACATAAACTCATGACTGTACAATCTTGAAAAAAAATGGGTTGCAACAGGTTACAAAACAAATTTACCACTTAACCTATTATTGTAACCTGTAATTAACTGAACAACCTTAAATTTTTTAAGTGCACTTTAAAAAAATGTCCTTTTGTTTGTAGATGTACTCTCTTTAAAAACGAAAGTAATAAAAGATCGCATTCGTTGATTACATACGCTGCCTTATTAGTTTCTTAATAAATAAAATATAATAACATTTCTTGTACAGATTTGTAAAATGTATTATGTTTGATTTTGTATTATTGTATTTATTTATCACGCATAAAAGCATATGGGTAAGAACTTCTTAGAAAACCCCAAATTAACAATGTTTAGTTAAATGTATCACTATGTAATGTTTGGTTGCGCCGCTTACGTTCACGTCGTATGGCTTTCAACTATGTATCTTCGTTCATTCTGTTTTAACTTTCTTAAGTTTGAAATTCATGTTATATGAAGATGTTGTTCTTCTCTATTAGGTCAACGTAAAGAGGGTCAAGTTTGTATATCGAAACCACATCCTTCCTTATTCAATAAGTATTGTTCTGTTGTTTGCAGGATAGCAAATGTAGCCTAATTATGATTGTCTGATGTTGAATATACATAAGGCTTAAACAATGAGTGTTTAAATAAAGGATGAAAATGCAGAGTTAATTTTTGATTCAAAGTTCGTAGTTTTAGCATAACCATAATATATAAAGGAATACACGAATGGGACTGTCGAATAAAACATCTAGATATTATGAAAGATCTATACATCTAAACAAAAAATAGTCAAACTAGTACAATGCTAGCTCATAGTTCAAACAAAACAATTCATATGCAAAATATGCACACAATGACTGTGCCCACTTGGTCCATGACCTTGTCAATAAACTTGTGGCTGGTGCGATTTTGGGCCTTGGTCACATGATGACCCGTCTTCGAGAAGACCCGCTCAAATGGAACGGAAACAGCTTCCGGGCCACATGCGCACTAGTTTGGTAACGCTGTTTATTCTCGCTCCACCACGTCATCAGGTCGCCATCTGGTTGACAGTTTACACATATGCCTGGACCACGAAGTCAGCAAGGGCAGCTGGGCTCACTGGATGAATGTTGCAGGTTTAGGGTCTGTGTCCCATCTGGGCTGACCTTGTTGCATGTGTTTCGCCGCCATGTAGTTGGATGGTTGCGTAGCATAGATGATAAGAAGCACTGATCTTGTCAGCTGATCTCTTGAAGAACTTCCACACCTGAAAATACACCTGAAAATAAAGTTGCACAAATCAAAATAAAAAATAAATTTGTCAATTTATTATGTTAAATGTGATATTAATGAAATTTGGTACGAATGAGGTTGGGTACAACTACAAGTCTTTAAGAAACTTTTCATTCATTAAACACTTGTATTTTCTGGTTATACTTAATTTTTAAACACAAACAAGGTAAAAAGAGTTCAAACATACACAGGTGTAAGTAAATTAATTACATTATTAAAAAAACGAGTAAACTTCTCTAGTTGTTCAACTAAGTTGTTGTTGTTTCTTATTTAAAATGTAACAGTTACCTCCCTTGTTGCATTTTACCAGTAATTCTAAAATGAGAAACATAACATATACGCGCAAAATCTTTCAGTTTGTTCTTGTACATTATGTGAATTATACATTTTTCTTCTAAATAAAACCATTAAGTATGAAGAATTAAAAAAAGAACAAAGAAATATTTTCAAATGAAAACTTACCGTAAAAAATCGGCAAATAAAACCACGCGATCGCGGGAAATTTCCATCGAATTCTTCAAGTTTGTTCATCGTTTTATTGAATCCATATACTTTTTATTTAATGAAAATCAGATTTCAACAAGTAATTGACGCGTAAATCGGCAACCCACAGTGGGGTTGGTTTCCTGGAATATACAAAACACTTATCTCCCCTGAATAACGTAGGTGCGGTGGTTGCTAGTTTAAACATGTTAAATTACCAAATCATTAATAGAAACAGCAACAGCAATTTGAGCACTAAATCATTTTTGTTTTCTTGTTAAATTAAAAATATGTACATACAGCAAAATTTTATGACACATTCATTCTTAAAATCCTAATAAAACAAGCAATATTTAGAAATTTGAGAATTATTATCCGAAAGATATATCCGAAATACATATATAGTTACATTTGGTGTTTTAAAGCCTCGATTGGCTTGCTGACAATAATGTCATCCGCACTGTGCTTATTGAATTCACAGTCATCTTCTGCAACAACGTGTCCGATAAGTGCTAATACAACAGGTACGTAAAAGACGACAACTTTAAACATTTTGACAGTGGTTCCGTGTATGTACTGTAATACAATTTATTTGTGTGTGTAAGATTAGCAAATAAGAATGGCTACATAACACTAATACACTGTTTCTCAATCTAGAACGTCTCAACGTCGGCGAAAGCATAGCTCGTATCAAGCCGCTGCCGACATTATAAACCATGTGAGATGAGCGATTCAAATATTCCGTTGACTATGTATGGCATATATGTAAGGTCTGTCTGTCTGTCTGTCTGTCTGTCTGTCTGTCTGTCTGTCTGTCTGTCTGTCTGTCTGTCTGTCTATCCGTCCGTCCGTCCGTCCGTCCGTCCGTCCGTCCGTCCGTCCATCCGTCCGTCCATCCATTCATCCATCCATCCATCCATCCATCCATCCATCCTTCTATCTATCTATCTATGTATACTGCAACATCCTCTTTCGAGTAGTATGTGCAGGTGCGCCGTCAGTGCAAAAAGGTTCAAAGAGGAAATGTAAAGAAGACTGAAAGTAGTACTTTACATGTATTTGTTAGAGATGAAAACAAGTTGATAGTGCTAATTTACGAAATTGAATATACAGTTAAAAGATATCAAAACAGTATGTTCATTTTAAACATGGCGGGATAAGGTGGCCACCCCCTGTTTGAATTGACCCAGGGTAGGGACCTGCACAAGCTCAGATGGTAGTGAGTTCCAAAGAATAATGGTAGCTGGAAAAAAGGAATATTTATAGTAATTACAAGGGGTTAGGATCTGTCTGTATGAGAGAGGGTGTGAGTGTCTGGAAGATCTGAGAGAGGGTTGAATGTAGTGGGGTAAGGGAACTGCAACCAGTCCATACACTATCTTGTAGAACATTATGCGTCTTGCATCAGATCTCCTATTCTCAAGAGAGCGCCAACCTAATTTGCCTAACATTTGGGAGACACTTCTGTATGATGAATTGTCCATTGTAACACATCGCGCAGCTCTGCGCTGGACCATTTCCACTTTGTGGATGTTCTGCTGGGTATAGGGACACCAGCAAGAACTTGCGTATTCAAGCTGAGGTCTGACCAGGGTTTTATAAGCGAATTCCCTTACGTTTGAGTTTTTAGAGGGGATGTTACGTTTAAGAAAGTAAAGGGACTGGCTAGCCTTGGTTGTAACTTGATTTACATGTTTGTTTCAGTTAAGGTCTGAGGAAATAGTGACGCCTAGGTATTTTGCATCGCCTACAGTTTCTAGGATTGGCCATGAAGTGAATATGTGGACCTTAAGGGGCGTTTTGACTTAGTGATGTTTAGGACTGTACACTTGGAGGGGTTAAACTCCATGTCCCATTGGGCTTCCCATAGTTGTAACCTGTCAAGGTCTTGTTGCAAGGTCCTTTCTTGGGAGGTATTGTTGACGGTGATGTAAACAGGCAGGTCATTAATGTATAAAAGAAACAAAAGGGGACCTAGGACTGAGCCTTGGGGATCACCAAATGTTACGGGGACCTCATCTGATGTTTCCCCATCTGCAAGGACGGTCTGGCTACGACCTATCAAGAAGGATTTAACCCATTGCAATGTGGTGCCTTGACCCCATGCTGATGAAGTTTATATAGGAGTTTTAGATGTTAACCTCATCAAAAGCTTTTGAGAAATCTAAGAAGACTAAGTCAGTTTGATGGCCTTGGATGAGGTTTCTTGATAGGTCTTCTATAAGTGCAAGGAGCTGAGTTTCGCATGACCTTTTTTCCCTAAACCCGTGCTGTAAATCATAGAGAATGTTGTTGACCTGGAAATGTTTTGTGATATTGGATGCTACTATGTGCTCAAGTAATTTACAAAGGACGCAGGTAAGGGAGACAGGCCTATAATTGGCAGGATTGCTCTTATTTCCCTTTTAAAGAGTGGGGTAACATTAGCCTTTTTTCAGGACAATAGGTTTAAGATTATCGGGGCCACAGGCATTATCAATTTTAAGAGAGGAAAGTAACTTCTGGACACCCTTTACCGAGACGTTCACCTTGGGCATGGAGGGATATTTACATTTAAGTTCCGGGGATATTACTTAGGGATTGGACTTTCATTTTACACAGTTGACCTAACCTTATTGGAGACATTGGGGGTGAAGACCGATTGAAATTGACGATTCAATATGTTAGCTTTGTACTTGCAGTCTGAGTGGAGTTTATTGTTTTGTGATAAAGGGGAAATGCCTTGTGAATCATGTTTTGCAATTTTGGTTAGAGAGAAAAGCTTCTTGCGGGCAAATTTTTTACCTGCATGATGACTACCAGAATCGGTTTGACCAGTTTCGGATTCAAGGACATATTCTATGTAGTCACCATATGCCTTTTTGATGTTTGTTTTGACCTTGCTTCTAAATGCTTTAAACTGTTTTCTTATTTTGGGAGTGGTCTTCCTTTTACGGTTCTGAAATAAGCTGTCTCTTTTTTCTAATTTGTCGTTTCATGCTTTGGGTGATCCAGGGTAAGGTGGGCTTTGAACCAATTCTTTTAGTTGGGATGAACAGGTTCATTCCTTCATGGATTATCCCTTAAATTCTGACCATAAGTCCTCCACTGACTTCGTTTCGTAACCTTTGAGGAGAGAGGGGGACCTTGAGTCAATAAATCGTTGGAATTTGACCCAATCTGCTTTTTATATAGAGGCTGGTTTTTTGAATGTTTGGTCTGGGTTTGACGCTTGACTGTTATTTGATTATGTCATGATCGGATATGCCAGCTATAGTATTAACATTATTAACCAAGGTGGGGTTTGAGGTGAGAAAAAGATCCAGTGTATTATTTAACCTAGTTGGTAAACTAACCATTTGTTGGAGGGAAAAGTAATTTATAATGGATACAAATTCATCATATAATTTCAGGTAAGAACATCCAGGTTTGATCCTTCATTATCCCAGGATAGTTTTGGGAAATTAAAATCACCAGTTAACCAGATTTTACCTGTTAGTTTATTGGCCATTTCAAGGGATTTACGTAATTCGTTTAAGCTGTCTTCATCATGTTCGTGTGGCCTGTAGTATGACGCAATATAAAGAGGCTGGGTACCAAATATTTCTATTTTTAACCAAATAATTTCACAGTTATAATTTAGTTTTTTCATTTCTGAGACAGCAATGGAATTTTTGACCAGGATGAAGACGACCCCACCCGGTTTACCTGTGCTCCTATCTTGTCTAAAGGGGGTGTATCCTAGGTTAGGGGGAAAGATTTCACTATTGGTGTGATTGGTGGTTAACCAGGACTCGGTGCCAAATACTATGTCTGGGTTTTCTAAGTGGATGAAAGTTTGTAGATCTAATTTCTTGTTTACGACATATTGACAGTTAATTGTTAAAGTTTTAAGACCCGAGATAACGTTTTTGGTGTTCTTATTGTTCCCTGTTTAGAGATTACTTGGCGGAGAATTAGTTTCAGTTTCATGGTCGGACAAGAAAGAGAAACTGTTGTCTGATGAAAAAGATGTTAGTGATGGGTGGGACGAGGCTGAGAAATTTGTAGAATTACAATTTGTGCAGCACCAGGCGAAGGACCGATTGCAGTTGATTATTTCAGAGTACTGATCTTGGCTCATGGACTCACAGTGTATGTTGAACCAAGTATCACAGGTGTCACATAATATTGCAGGGTCATTGTCTAAAATATTTATACTACAAGTTCGACATGGATAATCCGGACCTGGGTTTAACTCAATGCCCGCAGAGAGTGTGAGTCATAACACTAGGAAATACTTTTTCGAAATAGTTGGTTCACCGGCAGACGTCCTCTTCATTTTGGAGAAAAGAAAACCAACCTGTATATTTTCTGGTATAAATCTGTTTGGCTGTTTGCAGGGCCTAGGAATACAACTATCTGGGTGATAAGCGATCGGGAGGTTACGGATTCGACCCCACTGTGGGAGCGTTCTTTAGATTTCCACCAAAGACAACAAGTACTGGTTCTACCCAGGTCCAGAGACTCCTTGCATAGTCCGGAGTGTTGTATTGGAAGAAGAAGAAATGCTTAGGGTCTGAGTACGTAAGTACATGGATAATCCAAAGCATTCTCATTTATACACCTATGATTCCCCTAAACTATACCAGTCATGTATGCTGGACTACCAATTAGCATTACGATTCGAGACGATTACTCGTATAAAAAATGGTTCTATGGATTGAACTCTCAAGACTTGCAAGAAAAAAATAGTAAAACCGTGTAAACCTAACCACATTATCAGAAACGGCGATACGAAATCTGAACATATTTACGTAGTTCCAAATGTCTCTGTACTACCAATAAAATCACATTTGGGCGTCAATTTTGAGATGAAATGTCCGCAATAACAGACGAGTATTTGTAAAAAAATAACCATGCGCACACAACTTCCCGCCGGTAAGATCTTTAAGGGGCATTTTGATAATTGTTTTGTTGTGCCATATTACCTGTTAAATATGACTTAACAATTATTGTCTCAAACACATCGATAGTTTTCTGCCTGTTGTAAATGAAATAGAATACTATAATTTATTCTACACACATTTACTTGTACTATAACAGTTGTTGAACTATATGCATTCCGCTTTAAATCATGTTACATTTCAAACAAAACAGGAATAGAAACTGAGGCATCCGATAATATTCGTATTAAAACATACTCGCACGAATTTGAGAGAATAATCTGTCAGGCGGCTATTTGTTTAATGACATTTCAGTAAAGCTATATAGCCAGATTATTTTAATTTGTTTTTATATATGCAAATTTAAATTAAGGACATGAATACAACGCAATTTTATTGAATATAGGGATCTTATTTGATGTAAAATACATATATGACGCAAGATGTAATTCATAGTCTAAATATACATTAAACCAGCGAACATTTTTTATGTGTAATATTGAGTATTGGGTAATATATAATATAATGCACTTTATGGTCTACATACACACGCAGTCATGTGTTCAAAGAAATGTTGTCCTACATAATTTCTCGCTTGAATATCATGTATACATCACAGCTTCTTTAAGATGTGTGATATATATATCAAGTCAGCAAAAGTCAATACACGTTATGACAGGTAGTTATGTCGTATCACCATTGTTACCGCAATATTTCTCTGGTTGATGTCGGTTTGATGAGGTGAAACAATATTGAACAAGTTGAACTAATTATTGGAAAAGATCAAGCGATACAAATGCTCATTTTATTAAATATTCCTTTGTGAAGCGTGCATAGAATGATCAATATACATGGGTTTCAAGACCGTATATGATACGGATTGTCAATTTTTTTCCATGCTAATTTGCGATTTTTATTTTTTTTATAGTTGTTGATTAAACTTTTTTTGATTTTCACATAAGGTATAACTGACATTTAGATCGCGCGACACATTTGTGAATCGGAAAAGCGGATAAACGAAAAAAGATAGTAATTTGCGTCTTTCAATGGGTTGTTCAGGTTCTGTTGAGCGCCGTTTAGTTACAAGTATATCGGAACGGTTACCATCTGTTTCGAGAATGCAGCGATGTGCATTGGAAACATCGTGGCAGACGATAAAACTCAGCGCCGCAAATGTCGGACTATCTGCATTTATTAGGTAAAGTACATGTACATTAAACCTTGATTCGTTGTTTTCATTACGTTAACTATAACAATATGAAATAAATCAAAGATGCAAGAAACATACATTGAATAAGAGTGAATGGTTATGAAGGAGCAAATTAAACTGTTATCTAATATTTTCACGTATTTTCATTGTGTTTTCACTTAACAACGAACATACAATAATCAATATTCCAAATAGAAAATAAACGATGGATAAATGTTTATGTCTTCTAAAGGAGCTTTCATTGTGTTTAAGAGAATTGTTTACAGTTTGTCAAAATGACAATACAAATGGCATATATTCAAACACGAATGTGTGTATTGTCACTCAGAGAATGTTAAAAATATATCCGTGTATTGATTATCCCCAATCGATACCGGTGTTTACATAACAAACAACATGATGTTACAACAAATATGGTACCAAGGATGCTATTAAATTAGTGGTCTATCGCCTAGTCAAATCTGAAGGTGAATATATCATACAATTGTCTCAAGAGAAGCTCACCAATGGTTATGTATACACATGTGTTATTATTAAAATGTGAATAAGTGAACAAGTCCGTTTTACAAGAGACTTGTAGACGAATTTTCTTTCGAAATAAATGTTGATGTATAAATGGAAATAAGAAATGAGATGCGAACCAGAAACTACCGCAAAACAACTTGTCGGTTCATACTGGAGCGTTTTTTATGCTCCAATGACGGAGGAGCATTTCGTCGCCACTTTGTACGTCCGTTCTAAGTGTATTTGTATTCAGTGAACAGTTTCCTGACACCGATAATTGTATTAATTGTTCTCGATATCCGTCCATATATGCTTCTGTCCTGTACTTCTTACAGGAACCGAAACAACTGGTTCGATTTTAATAATCTGTATATGCATATATTATTATGAACATGCGCATGTTTTTACAGCGCTCCGGTTCAAATTGTGTTTAGCGTGTAACTGCCATTCGATAATAAAAAGGGCATTTTCAAGGGAGTGATTTGTTTGCCGTGAGATCTTAGGAGAAAACGTAGATCCAAATTTGATGTAGAGTTTTATTCTGTGTTTTATAATGATTGAGATGCACATATGTTTGATCATTGTAGTCTGTCGAGCATTTCGCCTGTTTCCGCGTTTTTTGCCTCTCCATTATATTGCAGTGCAAGATCTCTCGAATTAACAACCCAATTTCACTGTCACTTAAAACAGCACCAGATAGCGTATCTTGTGTTTACTTTTAAGGAAGCATATACAATCACAGTATGGGAAACAATGACACGTTGTATGGTTTTATTTGCTCTTATAAGTTAACAAATACACATGCAACCAGTGTGGTCATAAATTGTTACTGTAATCAACACGAATCCAGTTTGAACCAACAACAGGATTCACACATAAAATAAATTGTTTGAAAAACCAACTTTAAACAGACACTTACCGATGAAATTTTCATGAAAACATATCATTAAAACATCACTTAAATGTCAGTTTTTATCTGTGAACGGCAATCCAGGAGACACGAGTTAGAAAATGAAACATATCTAAAATAATTTTGTTAAGTGTTATAGAGAGGTTATCTTGTCGCAAATACACATATTGATTTTTATTTCCCAAACAATACGTAGTTGGCATTGCCATGCTCACCACTTTCATGTTAAGAAGAAGGAATAATTGGTTTTGGATTTTGTTTAGTGACGCATGAACATATTAAGGCATGATTTATATCTTTAGGAGTGAATAGTTCCTCGTTTCGGTAGAGGTTGTCGATACTTGGATAGAATCGAATTAAAATTATCAAATGATATATTGGACAGAACGCTGTAGGATTTTGTGGGGCATATATACACACTTATTTGTTTATTGTTCGAAAACATAGCATTAAGAGACAGTATTAAACGCGTTCTTACTGGAATGCAATTTTGATTTGTTATATAATGCTTGTTTTAAAACGATATTTGCATCTTAACTATTAAACACAAACCCCTCCTGTTCCAGGTCAAAATGGTGATTTGTAAAATAGTCTGGAATTAAAAATACTTCATGATCTTATTTCATATTTGCGACAAATATATGCGTGAAATCAACACACAGACCACTATAAACTTCTGAATAGTTTTAAAACATGAGCAGAGCGATCGTATATCCTTATGTTTACAACTCAATTACATTTTGTCTGTTGAGCTAGCTTGGACGGTTTGGAAGCGCATGGAAGTGCGTTAGCGTTAGACACATTGATGCCACTAAACTATATCATGTTCTAGTTCTCAGCGTTAGATTCTTGACTAATGACTTTCCGTCTCCCCACATTTTATTGTTCTGTTCCAAGAAATTGAAGAAAAACTAAATCGATGTAAGCAGTATGCTTCGCTGTTATCTTATATGTGAATCGTGTGAAAGATACTCGCATTTGTATTTTCATGAATCTTTCTAGACTAAAATGGGATGCCATTTTTCATGTGTATCGGGCAGAGAACCCCGTATATTGTTAGATACAACTGAATATGGTCTGAACGATCAACATAGAATAATCGTGGACCGTTCATGGCAAGTAGTGAAACTTCACATTGCAAACGTAGGAGTTAACATGTTCGTTGGGTTAGTCTTTTGGAATTAATAGCATTGTAATATTATACTAAATGATTAATATATGTGATGTTTTGAACACATTAAAGTTGTTTTTTTTTAAATAATTATTGCTAGTGACATAAACTTAGTACATTTTTCATACGTGTGTTATTATATATAATAATAGTAACTTTAACATGGTTCATATGTGCGTTACTATATCTAAAATAGAAAATTACTACATGATTCATGCTTGGTTTAATTTATCTAGTACTAGTAACTTATTACATGATTCAAACTTATGTTATTATATCTAGTAATTGTAACTTACAACATGATTCATATTTGTGTCACTATATCTAATAATAGTAACTTACTACATGATTCGTATTTGTGTCACTATATCTAATAATAGTAACTTACAACATGATTTTGATTGTGTCTCTATATCTTATAATAGTAACGTACTTCATGATTCATATTTGTGTCACTATATCTAATAATAGTAACTTAATACATGATTCATTATTGTTTTGCTATATCGGGTGATAGTATTTTGATAGGATGATTTAGACTTATGTTATTATATCGAGTAATAGTTACTTATGTCATGACTCATATTTGTGTTATGAAACGCCCAGGGATTCAACAAACATATCGAAACAGCCCGCTCCATGTCGAGATATAAAAATGTTCGCATTTAAATCAATAAACAAAAACATTTCACAGGACAGGAATCGGGTTCATTGCGTTAAAAACCAACTTATTAACCATGTATTTTATGCTCTTAAATAGATAATGTTAAAACGAACCCGTAAATAAAAAAAGAAACAAAAGTGATTTTAGCATTGGTAGCATGTTAGACAGACTTACCAAGATATACACATTAACATGTTAAACAACAAATCCTAAAAAACCGGTACAACTTGAAATTGTACAATTTGTTAAGATTAAAATTAAGTGCAGATTTTATGTCATCCATTTTTGTGAGCTGGTAACGTGGGATGAAAGATAGACGTCTATTGATTTTTATATCAACATTTTATTGGTCAATTTCAAGTTTTTTTAACAATATTTCGACAACGATTGGGCCTACCATAACTTTGTTTGTATGCTGGTTTATTTTGGAGAGAGCAATTTGAAGTCAAAGGTGTAATTTTATGTTCACATGAGTTGTTTCAGCACAATATTTAGAACATTTGCTGACCAACTATCTTTCAAATTGGTTTGCTTTTTACTATGAAGAACACAGGGTGCATAGTTTGAGATCTGTATTTCAAATGTATTCTTCATGGCAAGTTGTAACACAGACACTGTTAAATTCATAGACCATTATGTTTCTATATGAAATCTAAAAAAATCATTGACCTATGAAATCATAGATAAGAATGCAGGTCATTCGAGAACAAAGAAAAAAGCCCATAGTGGTTCATACGCCAGAGTTCAAATTACAGGGGCTTGTAACATGTAAGCCATTTCATAACATTATCTGGAGACTCTTTAAAATATGATCATATAAATAAGTATGCGAGTTAGTTGTGGGGGAAGGAAATATGTCTTTATCGATTTCGAAAGGAATATATCAAATTGCCTGGTCACAGATGTTTGCACAATTGAACATTTTGTTCTTAAAAGTGATGCCATATCTGATGACGAACGACGATTTCAAAACACTTTACAGCGTGATGCGTAACGTGTTTGGTATGGCAACATTTGTTTTTACTAATAATCCAACATAACCTTATGTTTGAAAGATAATGAATACATATTGTGGACTATTAAGCCGTTCACAAATAAGTATTAACGATATCTTTCCAATTTTAAACCAGTCATTCTTTTAAACGTGCTTCTATTTACAAGATTTACTTATTCATTGTAAATAAACTAATGGTGTCACTAGTAATGCAGTTTTTAAATGTAACAGAAAAAGCTGTTTTCACTTCTGCACAATTATAGAAAATAACTTTTGTTCTACTACAACTTTGTGAAAAGAATATTATATTAATAACGAGTTTATTCGTCTTAATCAATTATTTATCTCATGACTTGTTAGAAGTGCAAGTAACCGTATGTTTGCCATAACAATACACATTGGGTACAACGTCAGTTGCCTTATCAACGCAACAAAATTGGTGTCAACGCCTTCTTGCCATCAAATAAAAAAACAACGAAAATCTAAACCGGTTTAAAGGAACTCAAAACCGCACACTTTGCCCCGAATAAACACACATAATGTACATATTCAGTCATAAGTTTGACGTACTAGTTTTTTTCTGTAACATTTACAAATGTTAACAGTTTATCTCTTGGCCATAGTATTGATGATTTTTTATTTGTGCCAACTGAAACATTTCAAAATAATTGGCAAATACTTTAAAATGAAAGGACAAGAATGGATTTTTCTGACGCTACAAACCCTTCTGTCATGAATTCACAATTTTGTATTGATTGTATGTATGTATGACACGAAATGCGTTTTAACAATGCATGTTTGTTGTATAGTTAGTACTGGTCCATTAAAATTCTTGCTTTTTTGTTTTCATATTATAAGTAGTATTGTATAATGTTTATCCTAATTTACACAAATATCTTTGTATGTCATATCTTTACGGTGCCGTTGACTTGTAATGACGTGGACGTAATTTCCTGTTTGTTGAAAAAACTTGATAAAGGCCAGCATCGCGGACACGATAGTTCAGTAAACGAAACATATATTTATAACTTCTTATTTAAAAGCAAACCATCATACGAAGGCTACAAAGAAGACACATGCCCTTTAAACAACCGCGCTTTATATCAATTACTAGAGAATCCTCGTTAGACACAGATCACACTCAATAGAGACCGTCTGCGCCTCTTGTAAGCTGGAGATGAGAAAAAAAAGACATACATGCATATTAACTGTTGTCCGCAAAGAGTAACATTATATCATTAATTAAAACAAGCGAAGTTGAACTGCAGCTAGTTCATTTATGAAACGAGGTCTTTAATTATCACTATTAATTAGTAAATTCCAAGACTAAGTTTGTCATCCTTAGCATAAGATTAGAAAATGTTTTGTGTCATTTATTTAAAAACGAGCCAATATTTTGCTTCAACTATACCAGAAATGTGTGATATTTTTTAATATCAAAAATGTAAAAAAGATATTTACATACTTGTACATGTATGAACTATTAATAGGTTGAGCAGGATATAACCATTTTTCATATTGAGGAAGTCGATCGCCTTCACTTAAAATGAGGATTGTAGCTTCGATAAAGATACTGATCATTTCTGTTTGTATTTGATTACACAGTCCGTCAATAATGCAGAGTGTTTGCTGCTGTAAATGATGTTTCATGGCAACTGACGAAATTCTCATGTAAAAGTTAAAACAATATGTAAGAAATGTCAGCAATAATACCTGAGACAAAATTGTTGTTATAGAAAAAACAAACTTGAATTATGTCCTTTCTGTTTTAATATCTATTTAGCTAAACTTGTTAACAATAATGTCCAAAAAAGTGAGCTTCCGGGATAAAATCAATGTGAATACATTTGTAATTACATAACGGAAATGAAAACGTTACAGCCATTAGAAACAATCGTTAATAAGAATTTGTTTCATGAATGTACAATATCGAACCATCAAGTCGCAATAGATTAATATTTGATCTTGTTGTATATATTTTGATTACTGAAACTATACTTTTAGAATTTACTGTTTGATGTTTGATTTCTCCGACCATTTTAGTATGTAAACGACATCTGTTTCAACCCACGTTAAAACAAATTATGAACAAATTATCAAAACGGTGTAGGTTTAAGTTAACATGTACATTGTTAGAATACAACGTCAACGCCTTTAAAACGCGTTAAACCCCTAATACTTTGCATACGCCGTCCCAAGGTGTCCATCCAAGTTTTGATAATATCATATATTTGGGGTAGTGTTAAATATATAATCGAGTATTACATATGCTATAGATCAGCTACATGGTGGATGTATTAAATTGCCCGTAGACGTTGCGATACAAACATTTGAGTAATAGAAGAGCATCGATATCCCTAGAACTACCAACACAATGAAATGGCGTCACTGATAAAAAAGCCATTAAATGAAGTCAAACCTCTATTTCATATACATATTATAAAGAAGCATTATAATTAAGTGTAACACTCTTATGTTTTGTTTCAGAATGTTTGAAAGTCGGCCCGAACTCATCAAGGTGTTCAGCACTTTCGACGGCAAAGATGTTTCCGAGTTACGTCACTCTCGGTTGCTACACGACCACGCTCTGCGCGTCATGGCAACGGTAGAGGCGGTCATTTCGCAGCTTGATGACTTGCCAGAAGTAGCCAAGACGCTGAAAGAAGTTGGAGAGGTTCACAGAAGATATAACGTGCCTCACGATTTGTTTCAGGCAAATATGTTTGTTTTTGTTTTTGTTTTGTCCCATAGTTAAATGGTTGGTCTTGGTATTAAGTATTCTTTAAAGCGGCGATCATTAAATGGTTAAATGCAAATAAAACTACAAACTTAGCCTTTTAGAATAAATAAGATATCGGAAAACATAGCACAATGTCAGTTTAAGAGCACGAAGGATATATTTAGAATCACAACCTTTCTGACATATATAGACTTGAACGGCTNTTCCAATTACCGTCATGTCAGCCGTGACGGTATCGCTTACAACATATTTGTGTGTGTCAGTATATATCACAGAGTCCAACCTTTGTGTGTGTCAGAATATATCACACAGGCATCGATTACAACATATTGGTGTGTGTAAGAATACATCACAGAGTCAGACATTGGTGTGTGTCAGCATATATCACTGAGTCAAACATTGGTGTGTGTCAGAATATATCACTGAGTCAAACATTGGTGTGTGTCAGAATATATCACACAGGCATCGCTTACAACATAGTTGTGTGTGTCAGCATATATCACAGAGTCAAACGCTTGTAAGAACGCAACATGAGCTGGGTTGGTGTAAAGTGATGTATTTTTTTTTAATGAAGTTGTTTTCACAGACAATCTGACTGAATGAAATGACAACAAAAAATACAAACTATGTATTTCTTGATTTGTGTTGCGTTATGTCTAGAGATGGCTATTAAATATATAAATGTTAATTGCTTGGAAAATATTCACGTAGAATGTTAATTATTCCTATAATTTCATCTTTAGTTGCAACACCGAGAACTTAAAGGACATATTAATTGAGTCTGATACAAATGTAAATTTAAAAAAAAGCAACAAAGAAACAACAACACTATCTAAAATGTGGCTTTCTTTTCAACCAACACTAAGTGAATTCTGTTTTATACGTAATGTTTCTTCGAACATTTGAGTATTAAGTTCTATATATTGCACTTTGAAGTCTACATACACACGCAGCCACGTGTTCACAGAAATGCTATGCTACATATTTGCTCGCTTGCATGTCATCTATACCCCACGTCTTCTTTAAGATTGCGCTTTTACGTCAGCAAAAGTCAATACACGGTATTGCAGGTATTTACGTCGTATCTCCATTGGTACCGCAATTTATAAATTAACTTTATAATATTAGAAGAGAATGTGTTCAATTTGCTCGCCCCATACAAGTTGAGCCTCGCCAATAAAGCTCGAAACTCGCCTTATACGAGAAAAAGGCGGCCAATATGGAAAAGCACGGCCAATACGGGAAAAGGTCTGCCAATACGAGTTTCAGCCAATCAGAAACAAGGAAAAATTGACATTATATGAGAATCTTTTAATAGTGGCAGTTTGATTCCTCCGCAGATATGTGTCGCGTTCTGAGAAAACTGGGCATACTGCATGTGCGTATAGTGTCGTCCCAGATTAGCCTGCGCAGTCCGCACAGGCTAATCAGGGACGACACTTTCCGCCTAGATTGGATTTTTGCTAAGAAAAGACTTCATTTAAACGAAAAATAAGAGGCCTCAGGCCAATACGGCTGTCTTCAGCTCAATAACAAAGCCAATATTAATTCAACTAATTAATAATATAATAATATCTCTGGTTGAATTCGGGTTTAAACGGTGAAGAACCATATTGAACAAGATTCACGAATTATTGGAAACGATTAAACGATAAAAATGCTTTTTTCATTTAATATTCTTTTGTGAAGCGTGCATAGAATGATTAATAAACATGAGTTTCACGAACGTTTATGATAAGTAACGTCATTTTCCCCTTGCATTACGATTGTGCGATACAAATTAAAAAAATATAATTGTTTATATAACTCTCTGTGATTTAAACAATCGGTATAACTGACATAAATGTCGTGCAATGATTTGGTAAGAAATTATGAATTGGAATTGCTGATAAACGAAAAAGTTAATAACTTCCGTCCTTAAATGGGTTGTTCAGTTTCTTTTGAGCGCCGTATAGATTCACGTATTTCGGACCGGGTACCTGCTGTGTCTAGGGACCGGGTACCGGCTGTATCTAGGGACCGGGTACCTGTTGTATCGAGAATGCAGCGATGCGCATTGGACACATCTTGGCAGACGATAAAACTCAGCGCTGCAAATGTTAGACTATCTGCATTTATTAGGTACAGTACATGTAAACGAATATATTTTTTATTTTTTAATAACTTTAACTATTATGCTTTCCAAGAAAACAATTATGCAAGAAACATACATGATTTTGTTTATTCATTCTGTATACATAATATCATCCATACACGACGACACGTTTATTATTTGTCATTAATAATGATTAAGTAAGGCTAAGTATAGGCCATTCTTTAATCCGAAACCCAATTCTCAAAATGACCATTCGAAGGCGGGGACTCTTCTTGTAATCATTTAAAGTCTAGTTTTGTGTTTTATTTATTGCGCTACGTCGAATGGTACTAGCTGTTAGTAACAATAATGTATGTCCTATTATAATTCTGAAGTTTCATTACTGATTTTGTTATTCCCAAATAAGAAATATGCTAAATCTAACCCATAGATATATATAGGAACAATGACAAACCTGAACTATTACCAGGCGACACATTGTTGACCGCTAGTCTTTTTAAGGTAAAAGTCCAATTTACCTATTCAATTTAAGACAAAACATACAATACGACATTTACAAATTACATTGAAACATAGGTCAGCGCTTTAAACTTATTTAATGTAAATCACCTAAAAGCGATCGTGAACTATTGACAACATCTTGTTGATTGCACATCATATAAAATTCGAACAATGTTTTTGTAACTCGTCTGATAATTTAAATACTTCTTTGTGCAATAAATTGTGAAATATAAACTACTAAAACGATATAGAACAATATTTTATGCACTATACTATTTGAGCACAAAAGAGATTAGCAGTAGACAGACCTTTGCTGACATCCACTGGCCATTCTTGACAGAAAGAGACCATTTGTTTTATACAGTACGAGCATCAAATTCCTCGTTAACACTTCCCAAGTCATTAACTTCGTCGAAATGCCCATCACGAAGCATGTACAGTCTCAGACTTGTATTAAACAACATTTACGTTCGTCAACAATCGCGATACCTTAAATAAGCTACAGTTCCGTTAATGTCACCCCAAAGGAGATTTGGAATAAACTCATAAAATAAATCAACATTAACAGGCAATATTCAGGACGTATGTGGTTAAATACGCGTTGCATCGGTGTCTTTTTTAAGGTATGAATTTGTGTCTTTTATAAGGTATGCATTGGTGTCTTTTATAATGTATGGAATGGTGTCTTTTATAAGTTATGAATTGTTGTTTATTCTAAGGTATAAATTGGTGTTTTTTTTTTTAAGGTATGCATTGGTGTTTTTTATAAGAAATGCATTGGTGTCTTTTATAAGTTATAAATTGTTTTCTTTTCTAAGGTTTAAATTTGGTGTCTTTTATAAGGTATGCATTGGTGTCTTTTATAGAGTATTCAATTTCATTTTGTAATTGTCAGTTATCATGTATTTACATATTTAACAAGTACCTGTCTGATAATAGTTCAACAGAATATATAGATTTCTCCACACTACAGGTATTCATGTTTGAATTGTTTTCTTTTTATGTGAAAGAGGAATAAACACATTTGCGCAGGTGTTTTAATAATGCATAAATCTGCTACATGCATTTGCAAAATTCAATGTTCTATTTTATTTGCGATAATTGTTAATTATTACGTGGTTGTTTCAGGAAATGATTACTACGCAGATAACAAAATTGATACTTATCGGTAAAATGTTTTATATGTATATAATTATGATTATTTGTAATACTAGCTTTTAAACCTCACTTAAATATCAGTTAATTTCTGTGAACGGCAACTCAGGAAACACGAGATAGAAAATGAAACATATCTACAATAATTGTTTAAGTGTTATAGAGAGGTTATCTCGTCGCAAAAACACATATTGATTCTTTTTTCCCAAACAATACGTAGTTGTCATTGCCATGCTCACCACTTTCAAATTAAGAAGAAGGAATAATTGGTTTGGGATTTTGTTCAGTGACGCCTGAACAAATTAAGGCATGATTTATATCTTTAGGAGTGCATAGTTCCTCATTTTGGTAGAGGTTGTCGATACTGAAATAGGATCGAATCTAAATTATCAAAAAATATATTGGACAGAACGCTGTAGGATTTTGTGGGACATATATACACACTAGTTTGTAAATCGTTCGAAAAATAGCAATAAGAGACAGTATTAAATGCGTTCTTACTGGAATGCAATTTTGATCTGTTACAAACTGCTTGTTTTAAAACGATATTAACATCGTAACTATTAAAAACACAAGCCACTCCTGTTCCAGGTCTTAATGATGATTTGTAAAATAGTATGGTATTGAAAAATACTTCTTGATCTTATTTCATATTTGCGAAAGATATATACGTAAAATCAACATACAAAACACTATACAATTTTGGATTGTTTGAAAACAAGAGCAAAACGATCGTATATCCTTCAGTTTACAACTCAATTACATTTCGTCTGTTGAGATAGCTTGGACTGTTTGGAAGCGCATGACAGTGCGTTAGCGTTAGACACATTGATGCCATTTACCTATATCATGTTTTAGTTCTCAGCGACAGATTCTTGACTAATGACTTAACGTCTTCTCATTATTTTATTGTTCTGTTCAAAGAAATTGAAGAAAAACTAAATCGATGTCAGCAGTAGACTAAGCTGTTAGCTTATATGTTAATCGTACAAAATAGATAAAAAGATAATCGCATTTGTATGTACATGATTCATAATAAAATAGAATTGAATGTCAATTTTGAAGTATATCGGACAAAAAACATCGGATGTTGTTAGATACAACTGAACATGGTCTGCAAAATCAAAATAGAATAATTGTGGAAAGTTCATGGCAGGTTTTGAAACTTCACATTGCAAACGTAGGAGAAAACATGTTCGTTGGGTGAGTCTTTTGAATTTAAAAAAATTAATGTAACAAAAGTTGATGAATTTGTGTTATATATTTAACAAATGAAAGCTGTGCTTTGTTAAAGAATTGTTGATACATTCAATAATTAATATTGTTTAATGAAATTCACGCTTTTACGAAACTTCTCCCCGTGGACTTGCATTTGTAGATTTTTTTCCCTTTGATGATGACCTTATTCCATTTTTTCTTTTATAATCGTTTCTTTTTAATGTTTAACTATTTTTTCTTTCCTTTTCCTGGACATGTAATTTATTACATTTTAATCGGGTTGTCTATGATATGAAGGTTATATATCGAATTCTTATATATGGAACATTCTTACTCACTCATTTTTATGTAAATATGTTATTAAATTTGATAATTCGTTCTTCAAACAGGTATAAATTACATGTTTTTAATTACATAAAACTATTCTCAATATGATAACATAAATATTGCAGGGCACTGGGAATTCAATGAATACATACACATATCCGACTGTGGTCAGGGTAGTGATGTGTTACTTATTAATATGAACTTATAACATAATACATAATTGTGTCACTTTATCTTATTATAGTAGCTTACTACATGATTCATGATGTTTTGCTATATTTTGTGATAGTAACTTACTACATACTCGTGTTATTATATCTAGTAATAGCAAATAATTACATAATTCATATTTGTGTTATTATATCTAGTAACAACAACTTATGACATGATTCATATCTGTGTAACTATATCTAATAGTAGTAACTTATGACATGATTCATATATTTGTTATGAAACACTATGAACTTCAACAAACATGTCTTAACAGCCCGCTCTGGGCCGAGATATAAAAAAGGTTCAAATTTATATTTATTACATTTCACAGGACAGGAATCAGGCTACCTGCGTTAAAAACAACTGATTTACCATGTAGTGTATGCTCTTAAATAGATTATGTTAAATCAAACCCGTAAATAAAAATAGAAACACAAGTGATTTTAGCATTGGTAGCATGTTAGACAGACTTACCAAGATATACACATTAACATGTTAAACATTAAATCCCAACAAACTGGAACAACTTGAAAGTGTGTAAAATTTGGTAAGCTTACAATTAAGTGCAGATTTTATGTCATTCAATTCTGTAAGCTAGTCACATGGTATGAAAGGAAGACGTCTATTGATCTTTATATCAACAAATAATTGGTCAATTTAACAGGGAATTGTAGCATAACGTTTTTGTAACAATAGTTTGACAACGATTAGGCCTACCATAAACATTTGTGCATGCTGGTTAATTTTGGGGAGTAATTTGAAGTCAACGGGTGTAATTTCAAGTTCACAGGGTTGTTCCCTCACAATATTTAGAAAACGTGCTGACCAACTATCTTTGAAATTAGTACGCTATTTATTCGGAGGAAAACTGGGTGCCTAGTTTGAGATATGCATTCCAAATGTATTCTTCAAGGGAGCTTGTAGCACACAAATTGGGTAAAACATAGACCATTACGTTTCTGTATAAAATATTTAAAAAAACATTGACCTACGATAACATAGGTAAGTATGCTGGTCATTTGGGAAAAAAAAGAGAAAGAAGCCCATAGTGGTCAATATGTCAGAGGTCACATTACAGGGCCTTGTAACATGGAATACGTTCCAACACATTATATCGAGAACGGTTAAAAATGGATCATATATATGAGTATTCGAGGTAGCCACGAGAGAAGGAAATATTTCTTTATCGATTGGGAATGAAATATATCAAATTACCAAGTCACAGATGCGTGTAACATTGAACAGTATCTTAACAATTAACACAGTCGATACTTGGTTGCTCGTTTATAAACATGTTGTGTTCAAAAGTGATGTGATATCGGATTACGAACGATGATTTTAAAACACTTTAGAGCGTGATGCGTTGCGTGTGTGGTAGGGCAGCATTGTTTTGTTTATAACCTAACCTTACCTTATGCTTGAAATATAATTAATAAATAGTGTTGACTATTAAAAAATTCAAAACATAAGTATTAACGATATCTGTCCCATGTTAAACCTGTTATTCATTTAAACGTGCTGCTAACTGAACGCATGTTGTCACAAGTAATACAGTTTCTATATTTAGTAGGGAAAGATGTTTTGGGTTGTACTACTTTGTGTAAAGACTATAACATTAAGAACGAACTATTATTCTTCTTAAGAATTATTATTTATCTCATGACATTTTAGAAATGTAAGCAACAGTATGTTTAACATAACAATACAACTTTAGATGCAGCATCAAGGCACAGACATGAACAAAACTGGTGTCGCCGCCTTGGAGCTGTCAAATAAAAAACTTTGGGGGTTTGAACCGGTTGTAAAAGCCGGATCTCAGTTGCTTGATTTTGCGGTGGTAAAATGTTAACCTACATTAACTAGTGGGCTGGGTTTCTCTGACAGTGATTTGCTGATAACATTAGAGTGTTTATAAATAGAAATACGTGTTTGAGCAGACAGCGATTCGGTATAGTGTTGAATCTGTAAACTTGATCTGAGTCATTCGCTAGCTACTGGCTGAGAAAAGTTCATAACCTTCAAGTGGGCGGTGCTTAGCATTTACAGGGAAATTTGAATTTCAAGCAGACAACAATTTTTTTTTCTGTACGTCAATAACTATATATTTTACAATCACCAAATTACACATATATATTGTTTGTATACTGAAGTATATGTATGCCAAATTTCACTGGAAAATATTAAATACAAACTTAAATATTTTGAAAAAATCATTTTTGTTTTCTGGTGTTTACACACCAGTGTACAACTGAAAAGTAGACATTGTGTGAGTTTGTGGCCCTTTTATACTGTTTCTCCGGTCTTTAAGGAACTCCAAACCTCACACATGGCCGAGAATATATTTTGTTATCGACTTATTAACAGCAAGACGTTTGATATAAAACATTTTGTTCTGTTACATTTGCACATGTTGACATGTTAATTCTCCTGGCCATAGTTTTGATGATGTTTCATCATGCCCATTGACAAATATTTGGCAAATACTTTTAAGAAAAAGTACAGGAATGAATGCTATTGATGCTACAAACCCACATGGCATGAATTCACAGATTTCTGTTTTATTGATTGTATGCACTTTTGATACGATATACCTTTTTGAATAACGCCTATTTTGTTTATAGTTAATACTGGTCTTGCTTTTGTGTTTGCATATTACCATTATGTTGTTTTTTTTATTCACACAAATAGCACATAGCAAATATACATCATTAATGTCCCTGTTTATTGTAAAAAACCTGGTGAAGCGTTCATGGCCGAAACGTTGTTTCAGTAAAACAAAACATATCTTTATAATTCTTAATTGAAGTTTAGCTTCTTTAGTATAGCAATTTGAGGTCAGCAAACCACCATACGAAGGTGAAGAAAGAGACACATTCACTTTAAACAAACGCACATTATTGCAATTACTAGAGAGTCCTTGTTAGGCAGAGATCACAATCAGTAGAGACCGTCTGCGCCTCTGGTAGCTGGGGATTACGGAAATAAGACATATATACATATAAACAGTTGTCCGCAAAGAGTAAAAGTATATCACTTATTGAAACAAGCGATGTTAAACTGCAACTTTCTCATTAAAGAGACTTGTACACAGTTTATCAAAATGAGAATTTTTCAACTTTTCTTTCCAAGATTGAAGGAATAAATGAACAAGGTACATCAGTGTGTGAAAAAACACTAATGCCGCCGACTTATACTGAAAATACAATTTCGTTTACGAAAAAACATCGTTAGAAATTGATAAAATTATAAAGCGTCTCAGACGCGAAACGATTTTTTTTTCTATTTCTTGTGTTATCGTTATATTTTGTAACAACACGTGAATGATTATTAAAAGTATAAAATAAATGGCATCCCATGTGAATAGGGATGGTCAGGTCCGCACATAATGTAGTCGTGAAGACTCAACGACGACCCGAACATAAACTCTTAATTACACCCACACACACGTGAAGTCGGATGGCTTTGGTTTTGGTGCTTGTCTTTTACTCCTTAAGTCAGTGGTTCGAGTCCTTGTGTGGAGATTTTTTTTTTGTCCCTTATTTTTTTTTTATTTTTATTTCTTGTTTTTATATTGGAGCTCTTTAATTATGATGTTTATATTTATCAATTTAAAACATTTAATGACAAACTTCAAAACATGTCAAAATCTGTGAAAAGTCCCTTTAATAACACGAGGTCTTTAATTATCACTATTAATTAGTAAATTCAAAGCGTACGTTGTTCATAATTAGCATAAGATGAGATAATGTTTTGTGTCATTTATTTAAAAACGATACAATATTTTGCTTCAAATTGACCAGGAATTAATGATATTGTTTAATCGCAAAAAAGTAATTTTGGGCTTGACCAAGATGTTTCTTTAAAACAAAATGTTGTGTAAAATAGATGTAAACATACTTGTACATGTATGAAATGTTGATGGGTTGAGCATGATAGAGCCACTTTTAATATTTAGGAAGTCGATAGCCTTTAGCTAAATGCCGATTGGAGTTTTGCTTATGGTAATGATCATTTCTGTTTGTTTTTTATTACACAGTTTGTGAAAAATGCAAACTTTTTGTTTCTGTTAATTATGTTTCAAGGCAATGGCGACACCATCAGGTAAAATGTAAACACATTATATAAGGAGTTTAGTCAATAATATATGATACACAATCGTCTCTACAGGGAGAAGCTATCCCGTCTTTGAACAAAGACTTTAATATGGCCTTTGTTGTATCTCCTTTTGCGATACTTTTACTGCATCGAACTGTTATATCATGCAATAATTATACACATTATTCATAGATGAAGACTTATAACAATTGACAAAAAAAATGATTATGCGGTGAAAATAAAATAATCTAAAATATCTGACATTAATTTCAAATTTCCACGAAGAACTGTCACTTTTCTAATTTGCTAATTTCCATCATTATGGTTAGAAGTTATCTCAACAGCAATTATATGAAATAAATGTATAACATACGTCTTGATTGCGAGGGTCTTTTAAAATGACATGTTGAATTTTAACGTTTTAACACTCATTATCGTGCCTCTATGACAGGATCTTGAATCGTGAACTTAACTTGAAAACATGTATTATATGGTCTTCGACATGGAGTGATCGAAATACGTAACATCCATATTCGCCTAGAATGGTTTAGTTTAAGAATTATCATTTACAAATGGAGAATTTGAAAGACTCAATTATATACCATATTTTTAAGTTTTTTAACATTTAGAGGAAGGATACCGAATTTAAATTATATGTTATATTGAAGCATTATGATAACTGAACGACATAAGACTGACGCCAGACGACCAGACAACGGTTTAAACACGTTTTAATAAAAATACGTAAATATATTTTCCTAACGAGGCACATCATTTGGATATTGTGTTCAGAAAAATAATTAAATGTGCTATTAGAAATAAAAGTATGTTTCTATACAGCGAATCGTATTTTAATATGTTGAAATCAGGAAAATAAGATCCAGGCGGTTTTAAAGGCCATAAAGGGAATTACTTAAACTCGATAACTAAATTGACTGAAGTGTGACCGACGACGAATTTATAAGAACATGGTAAGGAAACAACTGAACCATTTTATTGATACAGGTATACAAACTTGTTTCATTGAGGCCTATATGGTTGTAATACATTGTGTTACAAATAATGTCATAAAAGTGCGACAGGGATAAATCTGAATGTATTTGTTATAACATAACGATAAAGAAAATGTTAAACCATAAGAAACACTCGTTTATAGGAATTGTATGCATGAAAGTCGACACAAATTACAATATTGCAAAGATTACGTCGCAACTGATCTATATTTAATTTTGTTCCGGATCTTTGGACATTGTTGCATATGTAACCGTTTGCTTATCTAGGAAATATTTCTGATGCACTCTTTTCTCTTTTTTTTCTTTTCTTTTATGACAGCTCTAAAGCAAGCAACTATGATTTGTGTGTCTTGTGTGTGCGATAATGCTAGTTAGGTCCATACAATTCCGTTATAACAGACGTTTTGCAACCGATGCTAAATAACGGACCAAAAAGATGATTAATCTCATAGTTAACTCTTTTCTTTTATGAGAGACATTTTTATTACACAAACCATCAATCGTGCCTTATTTGTAAGCGCAAAAGGATTGCATTTTGTCAATAAATATTCGATGAAGTACAATTACCAATCATAAAAACACGACACAATGTCAGGAATGATTCTTAAGGTTGTAGAATGTGGGAAATCACCGATGAAGATCCTATCATTACATTGAACTGGAAAACGTATTTGACGTATTTGCGACTGCGTACGTTGATAGTTACGGGCTTCGTTCTATGGCATAAGACCGAAAGGAGTGACGGGCGGACGACAGAACGAACGCATCAATGAACGAACGATAAAACCATCGATCGAATGATTAACAGCATTAGTTCGTTTATATATGTACGAACGGATTGATGACGTTAAACAGTAATATTATAAACAAAATTTGGTAAACTCAGTATTATCTATTTCTGTTATGTATGAACAGTTTGTCAATAAGTCTTTAAATACCGTCTTTGTGTCTTTATATTTTATTGTTCTTGATAAGTTTCCATGACCATGTGATTGTAAATAATATAAGACATATTATATAGAGAATCTTAACACCTAGCTTTAAAACAATGGTTGGTGAAATAAAATAACAAATACAAAACACATATCATGTAAGATATAGTCTCTATAATATATTTGAATCGAAGCATAACAGCTGTCTGTAATTTGTTTACAAAGTTATTGAATTGATTTCGTGTCTAAAATAAAGTCCACGTAAAAACAAATTCTGATATAGAAATAAATAACTTAAAAAATGTATAGTTGTATTGGTTGTGTATTAGTAATTATGTTATTGGTACTTTTCATTGAAAACATTTTTTGTATTCGATATTTTGTATTTTAATTAAATTAATATATTTATAATTAACATTGATTAAAACAGCCAGGTGAAACAAATGGTATCGAACATAAATACACCGCGAAAAAAAGAAACACAACACACGCAAATCAGACACTGAAACATATTTTTTGTTGCATAGTTGATATATTTATGTAGGAAAGTCATATTTATTTAAAATGGTCGTTTTCAAGCAATTTGTTTTGAGTTCGACATTTGTTGTGGTTTTTTTTTGTTCCTTTTCGTGTTGTTTCTTTGGCAATTGACATAAAACACTGAAACCTCCCAAATATCAATCATTCATCGTTACGATTTAGTGTGCAATTCGGCTAGCCTTCAAACAGGTTCAAACCACAATGCTTTGCATTGACCTTTTCAAGGCGGTTACCCAAAGCTTATATTATTGTTTTACATGTTCGTGCTTATCGCCCTGTATTCTATTGGCAAATGATCGCTTGCCTTTTGATTGAAAATGAATGGAGTTAATTTCTCGTAAATCTGTTCAATGTTTGACTTGTTTGAAGAATTATCTTTAAATACAAGCATATTGTATCAATTGAAAAAGAGCACAGGATATTATTTACGGTGTATGTTATTTTTTTTTTTTTTTTTTTTTTTTTTTTTTTTATNTGACTTAAAATACAGAAGACACACCTTATTAATAACACGATGCTAGTTTGTACGATCGCTGACGTTTGAAATGGGTACTGACTTTTTTACTGTTTGAAGTTTGATTTCCTACGACCATTTGAGTATGTACACATGCATCTTTGTGAAGCCACCCTAAACAATTATGATCTTGTTATCAAAAAGGTGAAGATAACATTACATGCACAGTGTTTGAATGTGTCATCCTGAATACAACGTCAACACCTTTAAAACGGTTTAAACCCTTATACTTCGCATACACCGTACCACAGTGGCCAGCCAAGTTATGATAATAATTTATATATTTTTTTTTATTACAAATATTTGAGTATTTCATATGAAATTAGTCAGCTCCATGGCAGATTTATTAAATGGATCCGTTAACGTGGCGATGCTGTTCTAAAATTTGTTTGCGCAATACAAGAGCATCGATATGCGTAGAACCATCAAAACAATGAAAAGGTGTAAATGTTTTAGATAAATAAAAACGTCTTAATAAAGTTGATTTACTATTTAATAAACATATAACAACGAAGCATCAAATTTAAATGTAACACGCATATGTTTTATTTCCAGAATGTTTGAAAGTCGACCCGAACTCATCAAGGTGTTCAGCTCTTTTGACGGTAAAGATGTTTCCGAGTTACGTCACTCGCGGTTGCTACACGACCACGCCCTGCGCATCATGCCAACGGTAGAGACGGTTATTTCGCAGCTAGAGGACCTGCCAGAAGTAGCCAAGACGCTGAAAGAAGTTGGAGATGATCATAGAAGATATAACGTGCCTCACGATATGTTTCAGGCAAATATGTTTGCGTTTGTTTTTTTGCTTTCTCCCATAGTTGTATGGTGCGTCTTGGTAATAAGTATTCTTTAAAGCGGCGATCATTAAATGGTTAAATGCAAATCAAACTACAAACTTAGACTCTTAGAATAAATTAGATATTGGAAAAAATAGTACAATGTCAATTTTAAGAGCACGATGGGTATATGTAGAATAACAAGCTTACCGCCAGATGTCACCTTAGACAGCGTTCTCATGCTTTCCAAAATGGGGAAGTATATAATCGCCGCTTTATCCGGGCGTCTGATTCCGGATGTTGATGTACCCGAGTTTGTGGTGGTGTAAATAGAATTTCCGGGATAATAGTATTCCTCATGCTGAATGTCCGTCCATTCTTCCCACCGTTCTTCGGTCTGTCCTTCCGTCCGGCCAATGGATTGTTTCCATATGATATCTCAGGAACTAATGACTCAAAACTGGTACGTCTTTCAGGATGCCTGTCGGGTTAACATTCTCATATTGCTATATTGTTCCGCTCCAACGTGTGTGCAGGCTTTTGATAACCTTCGATTTCAAATACTTTCAAACCTGGTAGGAAAGGAAGTGTTATGCCGACGGATCAAGAGTTAATGTTACAAAGGGGAAGGGCCTTGTAGTTATAGCATGAACTGTTTGAGACATAATTATGATGTCACCACCATTAACCTATTTATACAGTGTTTGCCAATCAGTGGTAATTTCGTGTACAGCCTGAAGAAAGTGCGTCAGAACATAAAAACCCTTGCAACAAAAACCTATTCCTACCATTTTCATACCAATATATTGACTTAATGCTGGGTAATGTCAGTATGTAAGGAATTGGGTTCATATCAAATGCATGTAACTTATATGCATTCAGGTTTTCCAAATGCCTTTTGTTACCTTAATTGAACGCTCTAGCTGAGTCGGTATTAAATTGATGTACCTACTTTTATTTTCTTTAGGTCATTTTACCGCATTTTTTGACCGCCATACGTCAAGATTTAGATTCGTCTTGGTCAACTGACGTAGAAATCGCTTGGACACAACTGTTTGACGTCATCATCTACTACTTGACAGACGGCGATGTGATCAGAACAGAATCTTTAAATTCCAGTGTGATGAATAATGTACCATCGCGGTAGCTTAGCTCATATAATCTTGTTCACTTTTCAACTGTGTGATAATTTGAATTTCTGGAATCGGTGTTTATAGACGTGCATTCACGTGTTGTAAAAGTGTTAATGGACAAACATACATTTCATAAAAAGGAAAGTGTGAATTTTATCAATTACATAAAGTACATTATTGCAATCTTATTGAATTATTGTAGTTTGTTAGATACTTTATTTTATCATTGTAAACATGTCACATTTTAATATCTTATTATTAGAAAATAACAATATGCAATTGAAATAGTAAAGGACCTGATCACGACGCAAATAGCAATAAGCCAGTATCAATGATCGATTTACAAGTGAAACAGTATACTTAACATTGTACGATTTGCTAAAATATCATTATTAATATATTTTAATGCTTTTTTAATTGTGATGTCGTACAATATCAGTAACAGCAACCTTTAAGTTTGTCGATCTGTTCGCCTCTTTTGCTTCTCCATTTTATTGCAGTGCAAGATCTCTCGAATTAACAACCCAATCTTATGGTCACTTAAAACATCACCAGATAGCGTATCTTGTGTTTACTTTCAAGGAAGCACGTACCATCACAGCATGGGATACAATGATACAATGACACGTTGTATGTTTTCATTTGCTCTTATAAGTTAACAAATACACGTGCAACCAGCGTGGTCATAAATTGTTACTGTAATCAACACGACTCCAGTTTGAACCAACAAAGGATTCACAAATGAAAAAAAAGCATTGTTTGAAAAACCAACTCTAAACACAAACTAACCGATGTTCATTTTCATGACACCTGGGAATATTTTACACGTCTGTGTTGAATTGAACTAGGAATACGTCACCCGACATCATGTATAGAAAAGCACTACACTGCGTAAGCTATACTGGCTACCGTTAATAGAATACATGTAGGGAATGCAGCAATAAGTATATTTGTTAATAACTGAAACAAATGTTCACGAACTCTCACAATATCTGTATCTTAAGGCCAGCGTTGATCCGGCACACAATGCTTCGAAATGACCGTTTCAACGCGATGACTCAACTTAATTCATTTTATGTGATTTTGGTGTTTTATGTATTGCACTACGTCGTATAGTACCAGTTGACAGTAATAACACACCAAAACTATTATCAGGCGGTACATTGATGTTCGCAAATAATCATTACAACCTGGGTCAGCGCCTTAGAACAGTTAAAATTAAATCACAATTTTTCGATCGTTTACAATTGAAAATATTTTCTAGATTACTCCTCATTCAAAAAGTCACTTATTTGTTTTCGATTGACTCATCTGGTAATTTATATATTTGTTTGTACAATACATTTGCGTTATGAACTACCGGTACTCAAAAAAGAAAGAACAATAACTTAAGAACTTTGCTATTTGAGCACCAGAGAGATAAGTAGTTAACAAACCTTTTCTGACAATATTGACAATAAGTGACAATTTGTTATACAGAGCAGGCACAAAAGGTCTCGTTAACACTTCCCGAGTCATTATGTCGTCGCAATGCCCAACAAAAAGCATGTTCAGTCTCAGACTTGTTTATAACACTATTTGCGCCCGTCAAGAATTAAGATAACGTAATTAAAAGAGAGCGCCGACGGCGTTAACAGTCTATTGGCAAGATACAGGGAAGTCCCTGCCGAAGTAAATGTTAAAGGAAAAAATGCCTGAATAAAAAACTAAAAGGCTATCAGAAAATCAGAAATATGTATCAAGGGAGCTTGGTATTTTTCGAGCAAGTAAATGCCCGGACGCAAATGTTATTTCTTATTGGAGAGACGTTTATTAATGCTCTTGTTTTAATTAACGTTATCCGTACATCCTTATTAATTACGAGACTGAACGACTTTTTAATTTGGAAGCTAAGGTCAAAGTTATATCTTTGTTTTTCTTGTTTTGTTTTGTTACTATTCATTATACTGTTACGATCGTTTCATTTTCATTTAAATCAGAAAGAAACAATTCGCTGTTGTTGTGTTGTTTTTGATGTTATATGTACCGACCACATAACTAACGACATATATTACATGTACGCTGTATTTTGGAGCGCACATTCTGTAATAGTTAATTTCAAGTATTCAAATAATTTCATGCCGCTACAAAGTTTAACAATATAACAACTCTAGGAAAAACTACACAGTCTTCTACAAGAAACAAGACAATTATTTATCCGTTACAACTATTTAAAGTCACGTACCCCATAAATAAATACACTGAAAAAGTTTGTTATCACAACATCAAATACGACGAGATT
Source organism: Dreissena rostriformis (assembly GCA_007657795.1). NCBI lineage: Eukaryota > Metazoa > Mollusca > Bivalvia > Myida > Dreissenidae > Dreissena > Dreissena rostriformis. The sequence goes on from VMBQ01002319.1 coordinate 52,135, forward strand.
CACCTTGTAAAAAAACACATAACTAAGTCTGCAAAAAGTTAGCGAAAAAGTGAGTAACATATTTATTGGAATGATAGCATATATATAATAAGTTGTGTAACAACGATATTTTAATCAAAATCCCGTTCCCATCTACGTTTTTAAGGGAATTGTTAACAGATTTTTGCATTTTTTAAAATGTCAAAAGATATAATTGCTTACAAAGTTTTAATGTTTTAATAGTCTTTACTATTTTTTAGAGAGAGAAAAAAAGTTGAAAAAAAGCTAACGTGGCTGGGAATCGAAGCCGCGTCCTCTGGATCTGTAAGCGAATGTGCTTCCACTGACCCACGCAAACTGCCCTCATTGGTCGCGAAACATAACATCTATAGTAACGCAGTAGTAATCGCGCATGCGTAAATCCGTTAATGCACTCGCCTTTTCCAATAACAGAATTGTTTTATGATTTCACGTAAAATGGTCTCAGAAACATTCTCTAAAAATAGTAGAAAACTTTAGGAATAAAAAGTTTCTAAGTGAAAAATGGTAAGAATTTCGTCTGCCCAAAATTCAGGATCATCCGGGCATTTAAACGGGTTGGTAAAAGACAACCGACTAAAATACGTCTTTTTGAAATGCAGTTAACTTAGTCTATTGGCTAACGCCAATAGTTAACTACGGTGCCGTTAATATTACCCAAAATGAGATTGGAGTAACCTCATACATAAATCAACAATGACCGGTAATACTCAGAAGTTGACTAGTATGTGGTTTAATAAGCGTTTGATAGGTGTCTTTAGTTAAGGTAAGTACCTGCATGATCATAGTTCAAAAGAATATTCCGATTTCTCCACACTACAGGTATTCATGTTTGAAATTAGTTTTCTTTTCTTTTTCTGTGAAAGAGGAATACACACATTTGCTCATGCACTTGTTTTAATAATACATAAAATCGCTACATGCATTTTTAAACATCCATGTTCTATTTTATTTGCGATAATTGTTAAATATTATGTACTTGTTTCATGAGATGATTACTACGCAGATTACAAAATTAATACTTATAATAATAATAATAATCGATAATATAATGTCATGAATATAATTTCAAGCTTGAAAAACAGTGAACAATTGCTAACAGATCGCTAGGCATGTGTTTATGTATGCTGTAAGTGATATTATAACATATCATTAAAACATCACTTAAACGTTAGTTTATATCTGTGAACGATAACCCAGGAAACACGTGTTAGAACGTAAAACATATCTAACATAATTTGTCAAAGTGTTATAGACAGGTAATCTCGTCGCAAATATACATATTGATTCTATTTTCCCAAACAATACATAGCTGTCATTGTCATTCTCACCAATTTCATGTTAAGAAGAAAAAGGAATAATTGGGTTTGGAGTTTGTTCAGTGAGGCCTGGACGAAACTAGGCCTGATTTATATCTTTAGGAGTGCATAGTTCCCCTTTTGGTAGAGGGTTTCGATAATTGGATCGAATCGATCTACATTATCAAATGATATATTGGACAGAAAGCTGTAGGATTTTGTGGGACATATATACACAATAATGTGTTTATCGTTCGAAAAAATAGCAATAAGAGACAGTATTAAACACGTTCTAACTGGAATGCAATTTTGATATGTTATATACTGCTTGTTTTAAAACGATATTCGCATCGTCACTATTAAAAACGCAAGCCACTCAATGTTCCAGTTCAAAATTGTGATTTGTAAAATAGTATGGTACTGACAAATACTTTATGATCTGATTTCATATTTGCGACAAATTTATACTCGAAATCAACATTAAGAACACTATAAGCTTCTGGATAGTTTAAAAACATGAGCAGAACGATTGTACATCCTTAAGTTTACAACTCAATACATTTCGTCTGTTGAGATAGCTAAGTCGATGGATATGAAGCTTATGGCATTGCGTTAACGCTAGACAAATTGATGCCACTAAACTATATCATGTTCTAGTTCTCAGCGTCAGATTCTTGACTAATGACTTACCGTCTCCTCAACATTATATTGTTCTGTTCCAAGAAATTGAAGAAAAACTTAATCGATGTCAGCTGTAGGCTACGCTGTTCGCTTATATGTGAATCGTGTGAAATAGATAGAAAGATACTCGCATTTGTATTTACATGAATCTTTCTAGACTAAAATGGGATGTCAATTTTCATGTGTATCGGGCAGAGAACCCCGTATATTGTTAGATACAACTGAATATGGTCTGAACGATCAACATAGAATAATTGTGGAACGTTCATGGCAAGTAGTGAAACTTCATATTGCAAACGTAGGAGTTAACATGTTCGTTGGGTAAGTCTTTTGAAATTATTAACATTGTAATATTATACTAAATGATTAATATATGTGATGTTTTGAACACATTAAAGTTGTTTTTTGTTGTTGACTTAGTACAGTTTTCATATGTGTGTTATTATATATGATAATAGTAACTTATTACATGATTCATATTTGTGTCACTATATCTAAAAATAGAAAATTACTACATGATTCATCTAGTACTAGGTACTTATTACATGTTCAGACTTGTGTTATATATAGTCATTGTAACTTACAACATGATTCATATATGCTTCACACTATTTAATAATAGTAACTTACTACACGATTTATATTTGTGTCACTATATCTAATAATAGTAACTTACTACACGATTTATATTTGTGTCACTATATCTAATAATAGTAACTTACTACACGATTTATATTTGTGTCACTATATCTAATAATAGTAACTTACTACACGATTTATATTTGTGTCACTATATCTAATAATAGTAACTTACTACACGATTTATATTTGTGTCACTATATCTAATAATAGTAACTTACTACACGATTTATATTTGTGTCACTATATCTAATAATAGTAACTTACTACACGATTTATATTTGTGTCACTATATCTAATAATAGTAACTTACTACACGATTTATATTTGTGTCACTATATCTAATAATAGTAACTTACTACACGATTTATATTTGTGTCACTATATCTAATAATAGTAACTTAC
>VMBQ01002319.1:55405-74642 GCA_007657795.1 Dreissena rostriformis
TCTAAAAGGTCTATATACATTAAAAAACAATAATCTGGTTATAAATATTTACAGCTTATTTGAATAAAATTGGTAACAAAAGGATAGTAATTCGTACCACTAGGTGTAAATTAATATTATTTACACATGTAAGATTGTCGTCTTTGTAGTATTAAGACACAGGTTTTGGCTAAAATTCTAACCAGATTACTATCAGTAAAAAGCAATTTAAGTTTATCATCACAGCTAAAAGTCATAAAATCAGGTGCAGAAACTTTAGCTCTATCAAAAAGGGTATCTCTTATATCACAGTACAAATTACATTCAAGTAAAACATGGCTTTCATTTTCAATAACACTGTTATTATTGGCATTACAAAATGGACAAAAACGTCTATCCAAAGGCAGACCTTCATATCGCCCTGTTTCAATACGCAGCGGAGCAACACCACTCCTAAATTTACACAATGCTGATCTATGAACTTTTGGTATAATCATGCTGCAATATTTCTCAACACTATATTCATGTTTAAATGTACAATAGGTTCGTAATTTGTTACCACCTCTGCCAGACGGACCATGAATAGCATTTATCTGGTTGAACCAATCATTTTTAAATTCTAACAACATGGCTTCTTCAAGATGCTTAACAATAGCATGCTTAGCTATAGGTACAGACATATCACAATATTGTCTTAGATTATAATGATCCAAATGTTTACGAACAAAATAAAACCAATTTTTACTATTGTCAGATCTACTGTTAGCCCAGAGTGCTATTCGTTTATTGATCCTAGAAGAGTTAGTTGTTGATAACCTTGCCCAATAATTTACTACCACTTTCCATTGTCTAACGGAAGCAGGGATCCAACCCATGTCCCCCGACACTGCCAAATTGGGCGTATACTTTCCTACTCCCAGAAAAAATCGCATAGCTCTATTATGAACAGCTGAAATGCATGAAAAGGATTTATACCCCCAAATGGATGCACCATAACTAATGACGGGCCAAACAACTGAATCATAAAGCTTCGTGAACACATTATAAGGAACTCCCCCGATAAGTTTAACTTTGGCTATGAGTAAGCCTAATGCACGACTAGCACTCTGAGCTACCATCTTTGCTGTAACATTGAGATCTAGATGTTCATTTAATAGTAAACCAAGATATTTGTAATTACTAACATACTCTAAAACATGATTTCCACATCTAAAAACAGTATTAGATCTTGTAACCGATTGTGTACGAAAGTGGACGACATTACTTTTATTAACATTAATAGACATATCATTTCGTCCACACCAATCGTTTAAGCCATTTAACAAAGTTTGAAGATTCTGTTCATTATCCGCTAGTAAGACAATATCGTCTGCGTAAAGCAGAATACCTATAATATCATTGTTTATCTGAACTCCAATATTAAAAGACTTTAAGTATACAGCAAGGTCATTTATGAATAGATTGAATAAAATCGGTGACAAAATACAGCCTTGTCGTAACCCACACATAACATCGAACCAATCAGTTTTATGAGAATTAACTCTAACACAAGAAGAAACAGAGCTATAGATAGACTTAACTGCATTTAACATTTTTCCATATATACCAACATTTTCCAATCTTTGCCATAGCTTATTTCTATTTATAGAGTCGTACGCTTTTCGAAAGTCAATGAAAGCAGTATATGTGGAGAGTTTACATTTCTTACGTGTTTCTATAATACTAGTTAAGGATAATACATGATCTATAGTACCTCTTTTCTTTCTAAAGCCATTTTGCTCGTCCACTAATATGTCATTACTCTCAATATATAAACTAAGCCTTTCATTAAGAATTCTGCAGTAGACCTTATAGATTGATGATGCCAGAGCAATACCACGGTATGAAAGCGGATCTCTAGGATCTAATGCAGAAGACTTGGGGATAGGGCTAATTATACATTTTCCCCATAAAGATGGTACAATACCTTTATTAAAGCAAAGATTAAACAAAACATGTAAGAAGTACATTGCAGAATCATTATACAGAACCTCAGAAGGTATTTCATCAACACCACTTGCTTTGCCACATTTTGCTTTCAATATTGCTTTCTTGACTTCATCTAACGTAATCAATCCATTAAATGACCGTAAGGCACTATTAACAGAGTTAGTATATACATCATTATTATTATCAGGAACAAAAATATCATTTCCATTTTCATTTACAAAAAGATTGCTAAAATCTGTCCTCCATTTACTTAAAACATCATCAATAGAGGAGGACACAGTACCATTTTCTAAAATAACTTGCTCCGGAATACGTTTTTTCTTAGCATTACTCACACCAATTTTACCTATGGACTTCCAAAAATTATTTTGATCAACATCACATTCATCTAGTAATTTTACCTGTAAATTATACCAATAAACACGCTTTGATTTCTGGACTTCTCTATCAAAAAGTTTACGTATTTTAACATAATCTGCTTTAAAAACTTTCTTCAAATTACAAGGGCAACAATTTAACCATTTTTTCTCTGCAACACAAAGTTTAGACCAAAGGTCATAAAGTGTCTCATTCCACCATGGTTTACCAGGCCTGTGTTTCCTGAAATTACTTGACATATCATTTTTCACAATTTTATGCGGAATATAAGTCAACATATCTTTCTTAACTATTTCACACCAATCATGATATACCTCATCTATATTACCAATAGATTCATGATTGCTTTCTAATTTAACAATTATTCTATTTATATCATCTAATACTGTCTGATCACTCAAAAAATTTCCTGGAACATTCCTAAAGTCAAATTTAACATATCCATTTTCATTGTTTTCATAAGTCCGAACATTTATATTATCAAAACTCGTAAAAATATTCCAAGAAAGCAATGAGTTGTCAGGAATACTAGCAGGTGCAATATTTGCAATGTTACCAACTGAAGTTATCATATCAGTAGTCAAATGTACAGTAAAATCAGAAAATTCACATAAACTTTCATGAGATGTTACACAGTAATCTACAACAGATGCTCCATTTACAGATATAGAGGTAAAATTCTGATCACAGGTGCTACGACCATTTAACATGCACATATTTGTATTGATAAGAAAGTCCATAAACAGTTCACCATAGTTGTTTGTGGCAAAATCTATGATTTCGCGTTGGGGTATGTCATCCACTCCAACAATAAAATCATCCAAATTACCACAACGGCTATTAAAGTCACCACATATATAAATTAAACCATCGTTTTGGTACTGATAAACACATGTTAACAAATGATCATAAAATGAGACCACATCGAAATGACGAGAAGAATTTTCAGGGGGAAGATAACATACACATGGCATAAGAATGTAATTCAAATATTTATGTCTTAGTTTCAGCAATAGTATACCTTCATGACTCTCATCTAGTACTGATACATCATATAAATCTAACAAGTTATTGTTAATTAAAAATCCAACACCCCCAGATCCTTTTTTTGCATTTCTATGCAACATTTTTCGGTTTAAACCAAACCAGGAGTACCCTTCAATATCTAAAACTTTATTATTTAACAAATGAGTTTTTGCTATAGCTAAAATTTCAAATTGCTTATTTGCAAAACAAGAAAAACGTGTATTAAAATTATCAGAATCTGGATTCACATTCCAACCACGGACATACAAAAACCCGGCCTTCATCTACTTCTGTGCATGGTAATTTCCTCGTCCCCCACGGTATCTACCTCTGTTGTTACCACGAATCTATCGTTGCCAGCCAGAACTTTCCTGAGATGAGGAGCCACTAGGCCTATCATGGTCATTCCCACCCCGCCTGTCACTGAACTGGTTATCACCCCGCCTGTCATTGCCGGAAACGCCTCCATTCCTAGATGTATAGCTCTCACGCCTGTCATTATTCGTTGTATCACTACGAGGATCTTTTTTAACCACTCGCGAACCCCTTATCACCCAGTCATTCTCATCCTGCGCTCAGACAATGATACGTCGTGGTTGATGAAAACTTCCCTGTATTGTTGGTTGCTGTCAAGTGTACTCTTTTGTTGCATAATTTTGCGCTTGTCATCATGTGATTTAAATTTCGCAATGACCAAACCTGGCTTTGTAGAGTCCAGATTCTTTTTTTCGTTCCGCCTTATCACAAACTACCCCTGGTACCTTCAGGCCATCTTTGATAAGCACATTTACTTTGTTAATTGTACTTTCAGAGGTTGACTCAGGAAGATTACGGATCACAACATTTAAAGAGATATCATCATAGTTTGTCGTTTTCGCAGACCGACAGTTATTTGACACTTCTTTCAGCTGGTCATTAATGTTTTCTACTTCCGCTGCTACTTCAGCATGTATGTCGCGTTTAACATTGTCTATTATCACCTCCATGTCTTTCCTTATCTTCGACATTTCGGTTGAAACTCTCTTGTCGAGTAAATGCGCTACCTTTGAAGAGATTTTCTGCTCCAGACCATTCTCTAGGAGATCCATACGCTCGTTTAGCGCGGCAAATTGCATATTGAGATCTGCGGACAGATTTTTAATTAAGTTCGTGATATCAACACTCTGGTTATCCTGCCTCACCATCCCCGAGACCCACGCAGCTTTCTTAGCTTCCTAAACATTCGAAAAATTGTCAGATTCAGAGTCACTTGTAGACTGCTCGGATCTATTCCTCTTCCTTGGTGTATTAACTTTATTTACCCGCTATGTAAACATGATTGAATCCACATATTCTGCTGCATCGTTGCTAGCCATTCTGTTCACTTGTTCACTACACTACCGTCACTTGAAAAGTTGAAAATATTTAACTACAACCTCTATAGTACAATAGTAGCTAGATTTATTCATGAGTCTCGACTTCAAACACCGTCACTGGAGCTTACAGATGCACGTGGAAACTTATGACAAAGTTTTTTTTTCCGGTGATACCCCCGTGTCAATAGATAGTGTCGAGTGACCGCCAATGACCGACAAGTGATTTCTACCAAAACCAAGTAGAATTATGAAATGTTCACAGATTATCGGTTCATACCTTTGCTTACAATTCTTTTGCACTCATCAAACATCTCGTACGCAAGCCTAGACTCCTTTCAGTATTTATTTTTCAAACAAATTGTCGCGTGTTAAAAAATGGCGACGTTACACTGCTCCCAACGAAACACTCAATGGGATGAAAGGAAGACGTCTATTGATTTTTATTTAAACATATAATTGGTGTATCGTACTCATGCGGATTATGTTCGGTAGCTGGGGTATTTCGATAATTTTACTCGGGTAAAAATCGGCACTGAACTTTCGGTCAGATCGGAGCCGACCTAGCATTTCTTCGAGTTTGAGAAGTGTTTTCTTGTAGTTTATGTTGGTATATGATATATCATATCAGATTTGTTTTAAATGATAAAAAAGTTGTTTTATGACATATTGATAGTGTAAAAGTGACTTGGCCACGCGCCCAACACCTGTGGTGACGGCCAACGCGTTACGCAATAACTGAACAAAATGGCGTCCACATTCAGTCTTACCCTAATGAAATTAAGCCACAAATCAACGAAATAATTAAAAAAAAGATAATTAAACGTAGCATAAAATTGAAATAATGAAAAATATCGATTGCAACTGAAAGTGTAACTGTACTGTAGATAAAATTGCTGACACTATTTGAGCTTTAAGTTTAACAGTAGTCATTCAACATCAAAATTTTGTAAACGACACTCTTATCTCAATGGCAACTTTAACCCAATGCTTATATTAATAAAATTACAACGATATGCGTTTTTTTTCTCCATCCCTTTATCTAAATTTATTCCAAACTACACTTTTTTTAAAGTTTTACGAAATCGAATGAATGCTCGTAGTGATTTATTATATTCCTCTTGAACTTTAAGTTTCCCGTTATACATTACAAACACACAATCCGAAATACGTTTTGGATTCCTTCGATGCTTTTTAAAATAAATATTTTACTATTAAAAACAACAACGTTCGAATTATTGTCACTAAAATCCAGAGTGTCTAGCATAAAACGGTGTGTTTAGTCACATAAATTACGTCACACGAGATACGTCATAAATGTCGTAATCAGTTGAATGAAATTTAAAGTACGGACAACTGGTTCGGTAATAAATTAAGTGAAGGAACAAAAGAAAATGATATGTAATACAAACGACCCCTATGTCAGAATCAACATGTACCGTGGTTAAATAGTACAGTTAACGGGGATAAAGTATTAATGACGTTAGTACAATCGTTGCTTGAGGGCCAGAAGTGATAATCGGCCCTGGAGTGAATAATCGCCCTCATGTCTACGGCCTTTGGGGCGATTATTCACTCGGCGGGACGAGTATCACTTCTGGCGCTCAAGCAACGAGGTATTAACCTCTAAATATTGTCTGGTCTTCTTCATAAAGTGATCAACATACGTAACATCATTATTTATCGAGAAAGGTGATAGTTTATTTTAAGAGATATCATTTAAAAATGGTGAATTTCTAAAACCTATGATATACCATATGTTTAAGTTATTTAAAATTTATATGATGTAAAGTGAATATAAATAAGAAATTACATTATATTATTAAAACCGGTTGAGCACATTTGTAAATGAACCAGAATTACAGTATGATAGTCTAGAATTTAAGTACAGACAAATCGCAGACACGTTGCGATTATATTCACCGAAATCAGGCGAATTAGACCCAAGCGGCTTTTATGGCCATACAGGGAATTACTTAAACACGATAACTAATTTGACTGTAGTGTAACCCACGAGAAAGTTATTAGAACAGGGTAAGGGAACAACTGGACTTCTTTATCGATATTGGAATGAACACTTGTTTCACTGAGGCCTATCTGATTGTAATACATTGCAGCTATACGTCTAACAAATACTATCATAAAAGTGCGACAGGGATACATCCGAATGTAGTTGTAATCACATAACGTAAAATAAAACCTAAAAACCATAAGAAACAATCGTAAATAGGAATTGTATGCATGAAAGTCGATACAAATTACAATATTGGAAAGATTACGTCGCAACTGATTTATATTTAATTTTGTTCTGGATCTTTGGACAGTGTTGCATATGTAATCGTTTGCTAATCTAGGAAATATTTCTGTAGCATATTTGTCTTTTTTTATGACAGCTCTAAAGAAAATGACCATGATGTGTGTTTCTTTTATGTGCGGTAACGCTAGTTTGGTCCATACAATTCCGTTCTAACAGAAGGTTAATAGCCTATGCATGATAACGGACCACCAAGATGATGAATTTCATAGTAAATGCTTTTCTTTTATGAAAAACATTTTTATTACACAAACCATCAAAAGTGCTCTTTTTTAAGCGCAAAAGCAGTGCTCTACGTCAATAAATCTTTGATGAAGTATAATTAGAAATCAGAAAAACATGACACATTGTCAGGAATGGTTCGTTAGATTGTAGAATGTGGGCAATCACAAATGCAGGTCCTATCATTATATTAAACCACTGAACTGCAACAAGTATTAAAGTTTTTGCGACTGCATACATTGCTGATAACAAGCATTGTTCTATACACGTTCAGTTTAGAAAAGTTTGCTATCCGTTATTATATAATTGGGGCTGTATACTGAAAAAAGCTGTATACAATTAAATTGTTTAATAAAAAATAAAATAAAAAAATACACATTTTGAAAGGATAAATACACATTGATTGACTCGTTTCTGAAATGATAACACGGATCGGTAAGCCTTATAGTTTATACCCGTCTTTAAATCATCGACACAAACAAATACAAACAGACATTGACCAAATATTTGCTGTATAATATCGCATAATAAGGATATCATAACTCATTTTGTAAAAAAGACTAATTTATTTTCACATCCTTACAGAAAATTGGACATTATATATATGGAAATATCAGACCTTTTTTTTGTTAATTATTTTGAGATGTATAAATTTTATCTGAGTGGTAGTATTTTAATGCAATTGTTTATATTTTATTTACAAGACAAAAGCTTTAAATAGGTTGTTTGTGTTATAATAAAATCCACAGACAAAAAACATATGCTGATTTAGAAAAGAAATAATTATAAGAAAGAAAATATATTTATCGGTTGTTAGCTCATTGAATAAAAGTGTTGTATGCTAAATTCAAGAACAAATATGTTTTGTTTTTATAAATGAAAAAAAATGTGAAATTCACTTTGATCAAAACACCTCGTCGAAGTCACTTGTATCATAATCAACTATAAAGAATCGCGGCAAACTATAACAACACGCAAATGAGACACTGGTACAAATTTAATGCCGCTTTGTAATAATCAATTGGCAAAATCGCCCTCATCTGAATTGCGCTTCCGCCGAATCTTTTATTCAAAATTAATATACAAATTTATATATTCCTGAAGAGAACTCATCATAATTTAAACTGATAGTTCATAAGCAAACTTGTTAAGCGTTTGATATACTCTTTTTTTTATTTCCGTTTTGTTTTTTATCTTCGACATTTTAAATACAAAAAGAAATCTCAATATCTGACACACAACATTCTAACATAGATACGCTTTAGTGTGCGATTAGTCAAGCTTTAAAAGTGGTTAAAACCTCAATGCTTTGCTTTGAGCATTTACAGGCGGAGATTTCAGTTTATATAATTGATTTATGTATTATGTTTGTTTTGCATATATTGAACTGTATTCTATTGGGTATTGGCCACTAGCCCTTGGATGGTAACAATAATGTGTCTCCAGATAAATTATCAAGAGTTAAATGTTTCGTAGCTGTATTGAATGGTTTAAGAACCTATCCTCTTTGAATACATATTAATTGTTAAAATAACCACGGTAATTATTTACGGTGTCATTTATTTTAGTTTGTCCTTTAAGTAATATTTAAATAAAAAAACTACCCAACACTCCGGACAAAACTAGGCAGTTATTAAATGAAATAGGTTATGAAAAAAAAGGTTGCTGAGTAGCTTAAAATGTTGATAAAATACCGAAGTTATAACATAATAACGATCTTTGACATTTGATATGTGTACGGAAATGGTTTGCATCGAGTATTTACTGTTTGAAGTTTGATTTCCTCTGCCAATTTGAGTCCGTACAGAGACATAAGGGTATCACGTTTACAGATTTTTATAAACGTTTAAACGAAATAAAATAAACGAAACTTTACCGTTTAAACGGTATCCCTATGTTCGTTTTAAAAGCATCAGTACCATCGCATTTCCAAACTGAAAGTAGTTATTATTTCCGGAAGTTATATTCAGTGCATATCCCATTCGCGCAATGACGTCATATTAAAACCATAAAATATTATAAACCAGACCATCCGTATCACATGTGTATTCGTTATTCTATAAACACAATTTCAAGAACGTCGACAATAACGTTAAATCGACGAAAAATACTGTATCCGAAAACGACACTCCAAAACACATGTACGTATTTTGCACATAAAATACAACGTGCTTATCGTTTGACTGCAGAAAATGAAAAACCAGTGAATTAGCAAAAACGTAATCAATATATAATTTGGTTAAACTATTGCTGTTTAACATACTATCGCAGTGCTTTACTATGCTAATCAATCACTTACAATATTTCAAGATGGCGGCATATGCACTGTTTCGTTGCCAAGTTGTAGGATTTTCGGAAAGAAGCGAAGATTTTCCGTTAGTTTCCGTTCATGTCCGTGCCATTCGCTAACCAATCAGAAATAAATAACTGCCGAATTCGGTAGTGCCCGGATTTACCGAAGTACCCGGTTTTCGCAGTTCGTCATCGATATACTTCGTAAGGCTAGTCGGCTACGTTATTTGCACCCGTATATTTAGTATATTGACAGTGATTGTCGTTTCAACGTGTACTGTTTATGTAAACGTTTTTGAGCAAAACACGAAACGCGACCGTTTTAACGTTTAAACGTGATACCTTTAAAGAGAAATCTCTGTGAATCAAAACAGTATGAATAGGTTATCAGACAGGTGTTGCCAAGATTCAAATAATTATTAATATACAGTGTTGGAATAAGTCCTCTGGAATACTACTTCAACGCATTCAAAACGGTTTAAACACCTAATACTTTGCGTACGCCGTACCAAGGTGTCCATCCAAGTTTTGATAATATTTTATATTGGGGGTTGTGTTTTTTATGTGTTGAAGTATTACATATGCAATGAGTCAACTACATTTACCCGATATGGTACTCACATTGGGTTGAGCAATGGAAGAGCATCGATTCTAAAAAATGAAAAGGTGTGGCTGTTTAAAAAAAGAAAATTAAGACGTCTTAACATAGTCGATCCACTTTTTGATCAACATACAACAAAGAAGCATTATAATTAAGTGTTACACTCATATGTTTTTTCCAGAATGTTTGAAAGTCGACCCGAACTCATCAAGGTGTTCAGCTCTTTCGACGGCAAAGATGTTTCCGAGTTACGTCACTCGCGGCTGCTACACGACCACGCCCTGCGCGTCATGGCAACAGTAGAGGCGGTCATTTCGCAGCTTGAGGACTTGCCAGAAGTAGCAAAGACGCTGAAAGAAGTTGGAGAGGTTCACAGAAGATATAACGTGCCTCACGATTTGTTTCAGGCAAATATGTTTAATCGTTTGTTTTACTTTGCCACATTTCTGGTACAAATAATATGATAAACTTAGACTCTTAGACTAGATAAGGTGTGAAACAAATATATAGCACAATAACAATTTGAAGAGCAGGGTGGATATTTGTATTATCACGACCTCTGTAACAGGTGTCGACTTTTACAGCATTGTTATGCTCTCCAAAATGCATATATTTGCCGCTCTGATGGCCGTCCGATTTATAATTGATATGTTCTAGGGTAAATGAAAACGAATTTCCGCGATACTAAAATGTGTCATTCTTGATGTTCGCCATTTATTCACTCCGTCCTTCCTTCTGTTCTTCCGTCCGCCCGGTTAATTATACCCATGCGAGTTCTCAAGCACTAATGACGAAATTATTAAAAATTTCAGCATTTCTATCAGACGCACATTTTAATATTGTCAAATCGTTCCGCTCCGATGTTTGTACAGGCTGTCATTGCCGTTTGTTTACAAATACTTTTTGTCGAAACTTCTGTTTTAGCACACGGTATTAGGAACTTATGCGAAGGGTTTCCAGAGCAGCCCAAAACACTGATAAAAAATGAAAATAAAAAATAAAGACAGTTTGACATGTTGTGTCCCTCCGAGGTACCAGGGGTGCTTTAAAGTGTTGGTCATACTCTTTAGTCAAACATCAATATTGAGCATTACCTTTCAATATTGTCATATTTAAGCTAAATAAGACGATGTTACGTGCACAAAACCTGGATGACTAGCATAACTTATAATAACTGCTAGAAAATCTGTATTTAAATGTTTCGTTAAATACAAGTAATCATAAACGACCAAGAAACAAAAAATGTGTGAATGGCGTCCATTTATATTCTTCGTATTAAATTTAAAAGAAATATTTTATGCATTCCATCTGACCAGTAAAAACAATGTTTTCTGTTAAAGCACTGCAACAGCAAAATAATACTTTTTGTAAAACCATTATGTGTCAAAACTTTATGTGGGTATTTATGGTCGGTCGAATGTTTGGGCCACAAACCTTTTTGTTTTCGCGGTTTATCTTGTGAGCGATTTGGCCTATAATCACCTGGTAGAAAAGGAAGTTTTAGGTCGACGTATCAAGGGTAAAGGTTACATATGGGAAGGGCATTGTAGCTATAGCATGAACTGTTTGAGACACAATTATGATAACACCACCATTAACCTATTAATACAGTGTTTGCCAATCAGTGGAAATATTGTGTACAGCCTGCAGTAAGTGCGTCAGAAAATAAAAACCCTTGCAAACAAACCCGTTCCTACCATTTTCAAACCAGTATATTGACTTAATTCTTGCTGCTGTCAGTATGCAAGGAATTGAGTTCATTTCAAATGCATGTCATTTATGTACATTCATGTTTTACAAACGCCTTTTGTTACCTTAATTGAAAGCTCTAGCTGAGTCGGTATTAACTTGATGAACATACTTTTATTTTCTTTAGGTCATTTTACCGCATTTTCTGACCGCCATACGACAACATTTAGATTCGTCTTGGTCAACTGACGTAGAAATCGCGTGGAGACAACTGTTTGACGTCATCATCTACTACTTGACAGACGGCGATGTGATCAGAACATACTCTCTAAATTCCAGTGTGCAAAATAATGCAACATCGCGTTAACTCATATAAGCCTTGTTCTCCGTGTGTGATAAATATAACTACTGAAATCGGTGTTAATAGACGTGCTTCATATATTGCAAAAGTGGTTACGGTCATGCATACATTGCATGAAATGAATACTTGTCATTATATTACTTACATAACGTACATGAATTCAATCCTGTGAAGTGTTTCTCATCTTATTAAATAATAGTACGTTTGTTAGATACTTAATTTGTTAACATTTTAAACATGCCATATTTAATATCTTATTATAAGACAATAATAATATGCAATTGAAATATTAAAGGGCATTATCAAGACACAAATAACAACACGCCATTATCAATGATCGATCAACATGTGAAACACTATACTAGAAATTGTACGATTTGCTAAAATATCATTATTAGTATCTTTTAATTTGTTTTAATAGTAATGTCGTAAAATATCAGTAACTGCAACTTTTTACATTTAGTTGTTAATAAATAGTACGAAGTAACCGACAAAATCGGATACGTTTTTGAATTGATTCCATCGCTTACAGCATATTGGTGTGTGTCAGCATATATCATGGAGTCAAACATTGGTGTGTGTCAGAATATATCACACAGGCATTGCTTTCAACATATTATTGTGTGTCAGCATATATCACAGAGTCAAACGCTTGGAAGAAAGCAACATGAGTTGGGTTGTGTAAAGTTATGTGTTCTTTGAATGAAGTTGTTTTCACAGAAAATCTGACAGGATGAAATGACAACAAAAAATACAATCCATGTATTTTTTAATTTGTGTTGCGTTATGTTTACAGATGGCTTTTGATCATAAAAGTGTTAATTGCTTGGAAAATATTCACGTTGAATTTTAATTATTCCTATAATTTAATTTTTAGTTGCAACACCGAGAACTTAAAGGACACACTAATTGAGTTTGATAATAATGTAAATAAAAAATAACAAACAACAATAAAATGTGGCTTTCTTTTCAACGAACACTAAGTGAATTCTGTTTTATACGTAATGTTTCTTCGAACTTTTGATTATTGAGTTTTATATTTTGCACTTTGTGGACTACATACTCACGCAGTCACGTGTTGAAAGAAATGCTGTGCTACATATTTGCTCGCTTGCATGTCATCTATACCACACGGCTTCTTTAAGATTGCGATTTTACATCAGCAAAAGTCAATACACGTTATGACAGGTATTTATGTCATATCTCCATTGTTACCGTTATATTTCTCTGATTGATGTCGGGTTTTAAAGATGAAGGTGAACGAATAATTGGAAACGATTAAACGATAACAATGCTTATTTCATTTACTTTCCTTTAGTGAAGCGTGTATAGAATGATCAATAAACATGAGTTTCACGAACGTTATTGATAAGGAACGTCTTTTTTCCCCTGCATTTACTAATGTGCGATACAAATTTATAATTTATAATTGTATATACAACTCTCTGTGATTTAAATAATTGGTAAAACTGACAAAAATGTCGCTCAATGATTCGGTAACAAGTTATGAATCGGAAAAGCGGTTAAACGAAAAAGTTAATAATTTCCGTCCTAAAATGGGTTGTTCAGTTTCTTTTAAGCGCCGTTTAGATTCACGTATATCGGACCGGGTACCTGCTGTATCTAGTGACCGGGTACCGGCTGTATCAAGGGACCGGGTACCTGCTGTATCTAGAACGCTGCGATGCGCATTGGGAACATTTTGGCAGACGATAAAACTCAGCGCTGCAAATATCGAACTATCTATCGGTAAAGTACATGTATACGAATTTGTTTTAATAACGTTTAATATTATGCTTTCCAAGAAAACAATTATGCAAGACACATACTTGATTTGTTTGTATTCGTTCTGTATACAAAATATCATCCGTACACGACGACACGTTTATTATTTGTGATAAATTATTATTAAGTAAGGCTAAGTTTAAGTGGAGGCCCTTCCTTAATCCAGCACCCAATTCTCAAAACGACCATTCGACGGCGGGGACTATACTGTTAATCATTTGAAGTTTAGTTATGCTGTGTTATGTATTGCGCTACTTCGAATGACACTAGCTGGTAGTAACAATAATTTATGTCCTGATTATGTTTCTGAAGTTTCATTACTGTTTTTGTTATTCCCAAATAAGTAATATGCGAAATCTAACCTACACCTATGTATAGGAATACTGAAAAACCTGAAAAATTATCAGGCGACACATTGTTGTTTGATAGTCTTTTTAAGGTAAACGTCTAATATCCTATTCAATATAAGCCAAAACATACAATACGACATTTACAAATTTCATTTAAATATAGTTCAGCGCCTTAAGCTTATTAAATGTAAATCACTTAAATGCGATCGTTAACTATTGGCAACATCTTGTAGATTGCACATCATAAACAAATTCGTTCAATGTTTTTGTAACTCGTCTAATAATTTATATATTTTTTGTGCAATAAATTGTGAGATATCAACAACTCAAACAATATAGAACAATATTTTATGCACTATGCTATTTTAGCACCAAAGAGATAAGCAATACAAAAACCTTTGCTGAATTACACCGGTCATTCTTGATAGCAAGTGAGCGTTTGATTTATAAAGTACGGGCATCAAATCCCACGTTAATACTTCCCAAGTCATTAACGTTGTCGAAATGCCCATTACGAAGCATATACAGTCTCCGACTTGTATTAAACAACATTTACGTCCGTCAACAATCGCGATAACGTAATTAAGCTACGGTGCCGTTATTATAACTCCAAAGGAGATTTGGAATAAAATCATAAAATAAATCAACATTAACAGGCAATATTTAGGATGTATGTGGTTAAATACGCGTTGCATCGGTGTCTTTTTTAAGGTATTGATTTGTGTTTTTTATAAGGTATGCATTGGTGTCTTTTATAAGGTATGAAATGGTGTCTTTTATAATGTATGAATTGGTGTCTTTTCTAAGTTATTAATTGGTATTTTTTTATAAGGTATGCATTGGTGTCTTTTATAAGGTATGAATTGGTGTCATTTCTAAGGTTTAAATTTAGTTTCTTTTATATGGTATGCATTGGTGTCTTTTATAAGGTATTCGGTATCTGTTTTGATCTTCAGTTATCTTGTAATTAAATATTTAACAAGTACCTGTATGATCATAGTTCAAAAGAATATTTAGATTTCTCCACACTGCTCGTATTCATGTTTGAAATGCTTTGACTTTTTCTGTTTTTTTTTTTGTAAAAGAGGAATAAACACATTTGCTCATGTACTTGTTTTAATAAAACATACAAACGCTAGATGCATTTTCAAACATCCATGTTCTATTTTATTTGCGATAATTGTTCATTATGACGTAGTTGTTTCAGGAAATGATTTCTTCGCAGATTACAAAATTGATACTTATCGATAATAGGTTTGCTAATTATATAATTACCATTATAATACGAGCTTGAAATACAGCAACAATTGCTTTCGGATCGCAGTGTCATGTTTTTACGTGCCTGCAAAACGTTATATTATAACATAGCATTAAAAAATCACTTAAACGTCAGTTTATATATGTGAACGGCAACCCAGGAAACACGTGTTAGAAAGGGAAACATATCAAAAATAAATTTTCTAAGTGTTACAGACAGGGCATCTAGTCGCAAATACACATACATTTATTGATCCTATTTTCCCAAACAAAACGTAGTGATTAATGTTATGCTCACCAATTTCATGTTAAAGCGGGACTGTACGATTTTGAGATGTGTTAAATTGTAATATATTGATAATAATATGTTACAATAACACAAAATAGGCAAGATGTTTTTTACATTGAAGACGAATTTCATAAAATGCAGCAAAAACAAATTAGCGCCCCGAGCCGATTGTGACGAAGATATTTCGTACATTTTATCCTACAATAACCGAAGCATTCGTCTTTTTATTAGCATCGGAGAGTTACGGATAATTCCGGTATTAATCGTGATTTCCCGAACTACACAAAGAACTTTCTATACATGAGCCTATATACACTCTTTGTTGGTTTTGTGTCGTATTTTTTAGCGTTATCCGTCTTATCTGGTTTTTTCGTCTGCTAGATTTACGCTTGATTAAATCNATTAATTGCATGGCATATGCGGCCAGCGTAGCTCAAGCCCAGCCTGTGCACTTGCGCAGTCTGGTCAGGGGCTACGCTATCTGCTATTAAAAAGCACACAATGTTTTGTGGTATCTTCCAAGTATCCTCCTCAGTATGCATATCACGACACGACTGAGCGGATGCACAGGCTGGACGGAAGCTACGCTGGCAGCATATTAAGTAAGTCCCATTTTCAAATTGACGCGGGTCTTTAAAAAAATCTCATTGTGTCCTGTAAATGGAACATCAAACCACGATAGTTTCCGATACAACATTGAAGTCACACTGTTTTTTTTTATAGCAAACAAACAATGTTGGTATCCTATTCTTGCAGGAAAGATTTTCTGCCAGACTGACCATGTACGTCACACGTGTGTGGCTAGATAATTAAACGATTTCCCTTCTATCATGGACACTATAATATTTTGGGAGTTTTGTCTCACAATGCAAGACAAATGGCATTTACAGATATGTTTTCATTCATTTCTTTCCCTAAAATTCATATTATTTGATATCTTGATAGCTATATTGTGTTATTAACGTAAGGCATATATTGATAGTACATTCCCTCTTTCCCTGACGATTTAATGACCCAGCACTGATCCTGAAAGTCTCGGGATGGAATTTACCGGTAATGCTTAATTGTAACTGGGTCAAAATGTGTTTCTATGTTTTGTATAAACATGCAGAGAGTAATCCGCATTTCCCTACACTGATTAGTGTTACATCATATACAACAAAGACGCAGTAATGCTGGCGTTATGTAAAGGTCATTTAAGGTAGAAAGCTGGGTTAAACAGCTACGCTGAAAAAAGAGCACACTCACAGATGCCTTTACAGTTGAGACTGTCGTCTGACCTACCCTCTACCTCCCACTGCCCCCAAAAACTATCACTTGATTTACATTTTTTAGAAAAGTGAGCTGGCCAGGCTAAAAAACTAAAAAATTCTGGCTGCAAGCCATAAAAAGTTCATCCATGCAAACAACAAAAAGAAAATCTTAAGTTACCGTCTATATAGTGGTCGCCTGAAGTCCAACTTAGTGGCCCACAAGCCACATGGTAAATCTCAACTTTGTATTGCACTGCAACTACACTAGTGCTTGTGGGCAGCTTGTGCTTGATCTCTGTAGTTAACTTGGATTCTTTTTCTGTTCCACAGGTGTTTGTACAGTCTGTGAACAGATTTACTGGGTCTTCATTCTTAACAGGTTTGCCATTCTGAAACAGAAACAAGAGCTTTTTTGTCAAGCCAGCTTTAACAAAGCTTGATAATAGCTGTCATAATGGTTGAATGAATGTCTGTGCGAGCGAATTCATCCATCTGTACATCCATGCGACTTTGCCCAAATGTTTCACCATGTATAGAGCGAGTGTCGCCTGTAAGACCCCAAGTGTCATAATTATGTTACAAACCAGGGCCCCGTTTCATCAACGATCGCATCAAAACTTTACCGCCTAAATATCACGCATTGCTTATCGCATCGCAATTTGCGTTTCATCGAATATCGCATCGCTGATGTGAGTTGCGATATTCACACATCGCCAATATTGAGGCTATTTTGCGTTTCATCAAAAATCGCACATCGCAAGAGCACCTGTTTTTTTGCGATATTTTGCTTTTAAACATGCGATTACACAAACCCAGTTGCAGACGGTAAAAAAAAATCAATATGGCCGACATGTTTTTTTTTTATGATGGAAAATAACCAGAGAAGGGGAGAGCGAAAGTTCCGGCCCTGTCTGGAGATAGGCGGGGTTTGCGATATTGACTTTTTCAATCGGTATCGGGTGAACCGAACCACCGCACAACAGCTAGTAGAGCTTCTGGGGCAGGATCTTGCCAGATCTGATCGGGGCAGAAAAAACATTTCGCCAGAGACCAAGGTAAGATTAATGCAATCGACATGCATTTGCTAATTTGCTACGGTATATTTGCTTGGAGAAATTGACACACACAGTATGGGGATTACGATCGTTTTCAAGTACAGTAGAGTGCTGTTTTCTTACATCCGGTCTGAATTTGTTCTCATGTTAACAGGTCAACACGGATACTATCTCGAAAAAAAAATCACTTTTTAACAAAACACACATTTAGCGCACTTATAAGTGTGTTGATTCTGTTTGTTTTTTTTAATATCTGTGTTTTCAGTGTGCAAAAGTGTGTTTAAGTGCGCTTTTTGTGCGTTTTTTCATTCCAAGTGCGTTTTCCAAGTGAAACAGTTTGTTTTTTGTGTGTTTTCTTCTTCTGTAAGTGCGCTTTTGAGTGGAGATGTGAGCAGAATGTGCGTCTTTTTTCTAAGAAATGCATCTTTTATCTAAGAAGTGTGTCTTTTATCTAATAAGTGTGTTTTTAAATTTATAGATGTGCGTTTTTCTTTACAAAAGTGTGTTTTTCTTTTGAGATGTGCGTCTTTTATTTGATAGGTGCGCTTTAATCAGACAATCTGTTTTAGAGGGATTTATCTTAAAAGACACACGTTTAGCGCACACCTAAATAAGTGTGTCTTTAACTTAAACAACCGTTTTGTTGTACTGAAATTGAACAAGAAACAACCGTGTTGCAGGCTCTACCAATTTATTTACGTCAAATAAATTAACATAGTTATAGTCATGTTATACAATTATTTGCACGTGCAGTTTTAACAGTTACTCATTGTGCAGATTTACCTGTTTATTTTTTACATACTTGATTGTACAATTTCAATGCAACAAGTATCACTGTCAAAGACTATAAAAATGTTTAAACTTAGTTTTATACCTGAAAATGAAAGTGTTTGTCTTTCACTTTGAATCAATAAATAAATATTAAATATATTATAAAAACAATCACACATCTATAAAAAAAAGTCAAAACTTCCATTTAATTTATGTTCTTTGGAGAATCCAATACACTTACAGTGTTTATTTTTTATTTTATTTTGGAGGGGGA
>VMBQ01002319.1:74708-86776 GCA_007657795.1 Dreissena rostriformis
ATGAAACTTGTTTTCATTGTCTGAAATTAAACGATATGCTCATTTTATTTCATGGACATTCTTTTTTCGGACACAGTATTTTTCCAGGGGGGCATGCGTATACGGGAGCTTACCGCGTTTAAGTGAGGTTGCGGGAGCAAAACTTCAAAGATGGCGTCGTTTTCGTGACGTAGACGTCGGAATAAAAAAGTTATTGAAGCAAAACCGGCGACAAATTTGTTGTTTAATTTCTTGACATTCGAGATGTTGGATGTTCGAATATCATTTTCTCTCAAAATAAACGGTATTTGTGCATGTTTACAGTAAACTATAACATAAATTACGATTATTTAATTATCTCGACGCGTTTGTATGTCTATTAATTATAACGGTTAAACCCCCATTTTGGGAACTAACTTCCTTTTAAGCCCATTTTGGGACCTAACTCAATGAGTTATAACTTACACATACAAATAAGAAAATATACTATGATTAAACGGAATGTGGAGTAATTAATGACTTTAAGTGAACACCGCAAACAATATTTGTTTATGTTTAATTATCGAATTGTTGTTATACACATGTTATTTACTATAATTGACTTTAAGATGATGCATTGAATTGTATACTCTTTAGTTTGTATCAATATTTACTAAAACAATACTGTAAAATGATACATGCATTTAGTTTTTTTACATAATTAAGCTCTGTTTTAAATGGCTGTCGGAAAAACTAATTCACAGTGACCTTTCAATTTCTGTATCTGTATTTTAGGCTGATATAGTTGTATGTTATATACTTCATTACAAGTTAAACCACTTTAGTTTATTATTACCATAAAAAATATGTATATGCAGTGCGGGAAATTATACATGGCAACATATGTTGATATGTCAACTAGGCAGACCTCTTGATATTCATAATGCATTTCCATTTTTGTTTTCAATTACTTCAATATAATTAAATGAACTATGTTCTCGATTATTCCGTTAACATTTAAGTGAATGTTTCATTATATTTTACATACATGTTTAAAACGCCACTCCTGTTCCAGTTAAAATGGTCATTTGTAAAATAATATGGTATTGAATAGAATAGAATTGCAATACTGCTGCAGCTTCTGGTGGTTTCACTTCTTTATATTGAACAAAACTTCTTATCTCATATTTGCGCTATATATAGACGTTACAATCAACATACAGACATGTATACACTTCTCGATGGTTTGAAAACATGAGAGAAACGCTCGTACATGCTCAACAACTTAATAACATTTCGTCTGTTTAGATATGTGCACAATCGACGGTTTTGAAGCGCATGGCCATGCGTAAGCGTAAGACTAATTGATGCCACTAAACTATATCATGTTCTAGTTGTCAGCGTCAGATTCTTGACTAATGACTTACCGTCTCCTCAACATGTTATTGTTTTGTTCCAAGAAATTGAAGAAAAAATAAATCGATGTCAGCAGTAGACTAAGCTGTTACATGTAGCTTATATGTGAATCGTGTGAAATAGATAGAAAGATAATCGCGTTTGTATTTACATGAATCTTACTAGACTAAAATAGGATGTCAATTTTCAAGTATAGCGAATAGAGAAAACCGTATCTTGTTAGATACATCTGAATGTTCTGAAAGATCAACATAGAATAATTGTGGGACGTTCATGGCAAGTAGTAAAACTTCACATTGCAAACGTAGGAGTTAACATGTTCGTTGGGTGAGTCTTAGGATTTTTTTTAAATTTTAATATTAAAAAATTTGATGAATATGTCTGAAACGAATTAAATTTTTTTTTTGTAAAAGAATTGTTGATACATTCAATAAATCATATTGTATGATAAAATTCACGCTTTTACGTAACTTCCCCTCGTGGTTTTGCATTTTTCTTTGATGATGGCCTTATTTCAATATGTCTCTTAATAATCGTTTCTTTCTTAAATTTTACTATTTTTTTGTATCCGTTCATTGGACATTTAATTTACTAAATTTGTAATCGGTTTGACTATCTAGCTAATTTATCGATTTGTTATATATATAACAGTCTTAGGCACAAACTTTGTTTGTAAATATACTTTTAAATTTGATAATTCGTTCTTTAAACAGGTATACATTACAGGTTATTAATTAAATAGAGGTACATGTATTCTCAATATGATAACTTAAATCGTGTAGGCCACTGGGAATGAATGGATGCATTCACATATCCGACTATTGTCAGGATATTGTGTAACTATATCTAGTAAGAGTAACGTACTACATTATTCATAATTGTGTTACTATACCTTGTAACTAGTAGTAATAGTACCTTATTACATGATTGATTCTTGTGTTACTATATCTAAGGATCATAATTGTGTTACTATATCTAATAATAATCATTTATTACACGAATAATACTTGTCTATGTCTAATAATAATAACTTATTTCATAATTCATATTTGTGTAATTGAATATATAATAAAAGTAACTAATTACATGATTCCTGCTCGTTTTATTATATCTAGTACTAGTAACTTATTACATGATTCAGACTGTTTTATTATATCTAGTTTTAGTAACTTACAACATTATTCATATATGTGTCTCTATATCTAATAATAGTAGCTTACTACATGATTCATGTTTGTTTTGCTATATCTAGTGATAGTAACTTAAAACATGATTAAGACTTGTGTTATTATATCTTGTAATAGTAACTAATTGCATGATTAATATTTGTATAACAATATCTAGTTATAGTAACTCACAATATGATTCATATTTGTGTTACTAAATCTAGTAATAGGAACTGACAACATGATTCATATTTGTGTTATGAAACGCCATGGACTTCAACAAAAATGTCTTTACTGCCCGCTCTATGCCGTGATATAAACATGTTCACATTTAAATTAATAAACAAGAAGATTTCATAGGGCAAGAATCGGATTAACAGCGTAAAAACAACAACTGATTTACCTTGTACTATTTTCCCGTAAACAAAAATACAAAACAGAGATGTTAGCATTGGTTGCGTGTTAGACAGACTAACCAAGATATACACATTAACATGTTCAACAACAACAAATCCCCAAAATCTGGTATAACTTGAAGGTTTCTACAATTAGTTTAGCTTTCAATTAACTGCAGATTGTGTGTCATCTAATTTTGTAAGCTGGTTACTTGGGATGAGAGAAAGACGTCGATTTTTATATCAACATACAATTGGTCAATGTCACTGGGAATTGTAGCATGCCGTTTTATTTAACAATATCTCGCCAACGAATGGGCCTCACATAATAATTTTTGTATGCTGGTTAATTTGGGGGAAAGAAATTTGAAGTCAACAGGTGTAGCCTCATGTTCACAGGGGTTGTTGCAGCATAATATTTCGAACACGTGCTGACCAACTATCTTTCAAATTGGTGCGCTCTTTACTCGGATAAATACAGGGTGCCTTGTTTGAGATCTGCATTTCAAACGTATTCTTCAAGGGAGATATAAACACAAACACTGTTGAATTCATATAGCATTACGTTTTTATATGAAATCTGGAAATAGCATTGACCTTCGATAACCTAGGTAAGTAGGCTGGTGAGTCGGTAAAAAGGAATAAGCCCATAGTGGTTAATATGTCAGAGGTCAAATTACAGGGGAATGTGGCATGAACGCCATTTCATCACATTATCTGGAGAACGGTTTAAAAAAGGATCATATAAATAAGTAGGCGAGTTATTTATGCCAAATGGATCTCTGATGCTTTAAAACCTAATGTCATGAATTCACAATTTTGTATTGATTGTATGTATGTTTGACACGAAATGCGTTTTAATTATTCTTGTTTGTTGTATAGTTAATACTGGTCCGTTAAATTTTTTGTTTTTTGTTTACATATTATCAGTAGTATTGTATAATTGTTATCCTAATTTACACAAATATCTTTGTATGTCATATGTTTACGATGCCGTTGACGTGTAATGACGTGGACGTTATTTCCTGTTTATTGAAACAAACATGATAATGTCCAGCATGGCGGAAACGCTATTTAAGTAAACGAAACATATAATTAGAACTTCTTGTTGAAGTTTGACTTCTTTAGTACAAATTGTTTAGGTCAGCAAACCATCATACGAGGGATAAGAAAGAAGACATATCTGATTTGCTATTCACGTCATAATGTTTAGAATTTATCTCAACATTAATTGTAAATAATAAAGGAATATAATTAGCCTGGAGTGTGGTATTCTCGTAAATTGACATGTAATATAATAACGTTTTAATACGCAGTAGGCCTCTATGACAGGATCATGACTCGTAAAATAGACGAGAAAACATATAGTGTCTGTTCTTCTACATGTAGTGATCGACATACCAGTGAGTAACAGTATCATTCGTCTAAATGGTGACGTTTAAATTTAAAAACTATTATTAAAAATGGTGAAATATAAAACAAACTTTACAATGCTGCAAACTATTTTAAGTTCTATTAACCTTTAAAGAATGAACACTAAATATAAATTTGATATTATATTGTATCATTAATTTCGGTTGATTAAATTGCAAACACATATAATGTAACTAAAAGCGTATTTTAACGTACGGCAACAGATTATCGCCAGACGATCAGACAACATTTTACAGTGTTTACACAATACAAAAATATATTTTTACTGACGAAGCACATCCTTTTGATAAATTGTTAAGAAACCAAATGAGATAAGCTATAAAAAAGAAAATTATGCCACTATTAAGAGTATCGTATTTAAGTAAATAGAAAGCGAAATGTCATAACGGTGTGTTGCAGTATGCTGTTTTGTTTTTTTTAAATTATAGTACAGACTAGACACAGAAAGGAAATTCATTCGCCGAAATCAGGCAAATTAGATCCAAGCGACTTTTATTGCCGGAAATGAAATAACTGAAAGCCGATAACTACATTAACTGTAGTGTGACCAGACGACAATGTTCTTAGACCAGTGTAAGAAAAACATTGAATGTTTTATCAATAAAAAATACAACCTTTCATTGTGTCATATTTGTTTTAAATATATATTTAGCTATACGCGTTAACAAGTATGTTCTCAAAGTGAGCTACAAGGATAAATTTGAATAAATGTGTTATTACATAACGGACAAGTAACATTACAAACAATCAGAAACACACTTTAACAGGAATTTTATGCATAAATGTTTATACAAATTACAATATTGAACAATCAGGTAGCAGCAGATTTATATTTGATTGTGTTCTAGATATTTGGAGATGGTTGCAAATATATTCATATGCTCATCTAGGAAATATTTCTGATACATACTTTTTTTAAATGACATCTCTAAAGAAAACGGCTACGATGTATGTTCCGTTTAGGATCATAACTTAAGTTTGGTCCATAAAATTCCATTATAACAAAAGTTTATAGCATGTTCATAATAGAAGTGATAAAGATTATAAATCTCACAGTAAACGATTTTCTTGCATGACATGTTTATAAGACAACCGTCCGTCGTGACCTGGAAGCAGCGCTTTTCGTCAAAAAATCTTTGGTGAATTACAATAGGCATTCAAACAAAAATGACATGTTGTCAGGATATTTGTTTTAGTCGTAGATTGGGAGTAATAGAAGAGCATCGATATGCATAGAACTATCAAAACAATAAAATGGTGTTACTGTTAAAACAACATTTAAATGAAATAATTCGACTATTTTATAAACATATAACAAAGAAGCATGATGATAAAATGTTACACTTATATGTTTTTCCAGAATGTTTGAAAGTCGACCCGAACTCATCAAGGTGTTCAGCTCTTTCGACGTCAAAGATTTGTCCGAGTTACGTCACTCGCGGTTGCTACACGACCACGCTCTGCGCGTTATGGCAACGGTAGAGGCGGTCATTTCACAGCTTGAGAACCTACCAGAAGTAGCCAAGACGCTGAACGATGTTGGAGAGGTTCACAGAAGATATAACGTGCCTCACGATTTGTTTCAGGCAAATATGTTTTTTTTTATTAGCTCCATACTGTAGTTGTATGGTCCGTCTTGGTATTAAGTATTCTTAACAGCGGCGGTCAATAAAAAGTAAAATGCAAAAAAAACAAACACATTTAGACTCTTAGAATATACAAGAGTGTCAAAAAATATAGCACAGTGTCAATTTTAAGAGCACGATGAATTTACCTAGAATCACAACCATTCTGACATATATCGACTTGGACGGCTTTCTTATGCTCCCCAAAGTGGGGAAGATGCATGGCCGCAGCTTTGTCCGGGCGTCCGATTTCTGATTTCGATACTACTAAAGTTTGTGTTCTGAAACGAATTTCCGCGATAATATTATTCGTCATGTTTTCTGTCCGTCCATTCTTCCTGTCCGTCTCTCTGTTTTTCCGTCCGACGCTATATTGTTTCCATGGGCTATCTCATGAACTACCGACTTACAATTGTTACAACTTTCTGTATTCTTATCGGGTGCACATTTTCATATTGTCAGATCGTCCCGTTCCAATCTTTGTGCAGGCTGTTATTGTCCTTTGGTAACAAATCCTTTTCACCGAATATTTCGTTTTCGCAAACGACATCTTAAAAGTATTATCCGAAATCGCTCCAACTGTGTTTGCAGTGTCCTTTAAGGGTGAAAATGGGCATATTTTCAGAGGAATATAGCATGCTTATTACAAATAGGTGAATTTAAAAGAGGATTTCGTTTTCGCGTGAATTATCATGAACTAATGATCCATTCTTCGTGATACTACGAATGCAGTAGTATTACAGGATAAAAATACGCATACTATCAGTTCTTTTCGCTCCAATACGTTTTAAGAAGTTACTTATCCTTGTTTTAGAATAACATTATCGATGCTGGAACTCATGCGAGGTATTGTCCCTTTTTCATGTCACACGTTTGCAATAAGCCTATTTATGCCTAGTGTACTCTCCCATCCTTCTAAATTTGATCAATTGATTTCCAAAATTAGGAACGTCTAGTATATTTATTTCTATATTTAGAATATTTCTTTCAGAAAAAATTCTTTAAGCAAACAGCGCAGACTCTGATGAGACGCCGCATTATGCGGCGTCTTATCTGGGTCTACGCTGTTTGCCAAGGACTTTTTTCTAGACGCTAGGCATACATGGGTTAACCAATTCATTGGTAAAATGCATTAGTCGGGAGCATCAACCCCTCTCTTTGACATTCTTGTTGTAACTAAAATAGGGCTTTTCAGAGCTCAAATCGCCAGACATACTTCTAAATTTGAATTAAAAAATGAAGACATCTTTGACATATTGTGTCACTCAGAGGTACCAGAAGGTGAAGGTCATAGTTTTAAATCAAACGTAAAAATAGCGCACTTGCGTTTCAATGTAAGATCTGTTCAAGCTCTGAGATCTACATGCAATCAATTATATAAAAAAATCAATCACTGTGAGCTAAATAAGACGATGCTTTGTGCATACAACTTGAAATACTAGTTTACTCTTTTACTGTTAGGAGTTCAGTGTTTTAAAAATAAAAGGTCTAAGTTAAATACTTGTAATCAGCACCGACCAAGAACCACGCCATCTGTTAATGACGTTCGTTTATATTGTTCGTATTGAATTTTCGAAGGTCGACGTATCTAGGATTACTAAGAGCCTTTTAGCTGTGACCTGAACTTTTTGAGATACAATAATGAAGAAACCACCATTAACCAACTAATACTGTGTTTGCTAATAGTAGAAATAGTGTGGTACAGCCTGCAGTAAGTGTATCAGAACATGAAAAAACTGGCAAAGAATGGTCCAACTAGTTTTATTGACAATATATTTACTTAATACTGGCTGATGTCAATATGTAAGGGATTGAACTCATTTCAAATGCATGTAACGTATATGCATTCACGTTTTGAAAACGCCTTTTGTTACCTTAATTGAACGCTCTAGCTGAGTCGGATAAACTTGATGTACATACTTTTATTTTCTTTAGGTCATGGTACCGCATTTTCTGACCGCCATACGACAAAATTTAGATTCGTCTTGGTCACCTGACGTAGAAATCGCGTGGACACAACTGTTTGACGTCATCATCTGCTACTTGACAGACGGCGATGTGATCAGAACGCACTTTGTAAATTCCAGTGCGCTGAATAATGCAACCTCGCGGTAACTTATATAAGCCTTGTTCACCGTGTGTGTTTATTGTAACTACTGAAATCGATGTTTCCAGACGTGCTTCACATGTTGTAAAAGTGATTATGTACATGCATACATTGCATGAAATAGATATTTGTTATTATTTAATAACATAAATTACATGTTTGCAATCTTGTGAAGTGTTTCTCATCTTATGAAATTATCGTAAGTGTGTTAGATACTTTATGTTTTACATTTTAAACATGCCATATGTTAATATAATATTATTAGACCATAACAACATGCAATTTAATCAGTCAAGTCCCTTATCAAGACGCTAATAACAATACATCATTATCGATTTACATGTGAAAAACTATTATATAAATTCTACGAATTTCCTTTATATCATTTTAGTGTCTTTTAATGTTCTTAGAGGTAGTTTCGTATAATATCAGTTACATAACAGTTCTTAATATATAGAACGAAGTAAGCGACGTCATCGGATAAGTTTCAGAACTGATTCCATCCAGCAACCAAGCAACGATTTTCCAATTACCGTCAGGTCAGCCATGACGGCATCGCACAGCATATTGGTATGTGTCAGCATATATCACAGAGTCAAACATTTGTGTTTGTCAGAATATATCACACAGGCATCGCTTACAACATATTTGTGTGTGTCAGCATATATCACAGAGTCAAACATTGATGTGTGTCAGAATATATCACACAGGCATCGCTTATAACATATTGGTGTGTGTCAGCATATATCACAGAGTCAAACATTGGTGTGTGTCAGCATATATCACACAGGCATCGCTTACACCATATTGGTGTGTGTCAGCATATATCAAAGAGTCAAACACTGGTGTGTGTCAGCATATATCACACAGGCATCGCTTATAATATATTGGTGTGTGTCAGCATATATCACGGAGTCAAACATTGATGTGTGTCAACATATATCACACATGCATCGCTTACAACATATTGGTGTGTGTCAGCATATAAAACAAAGTCAAACATTGGTGTGTGTCAGAATATATCACACAGGCATCGCTTACAACATATTGGTGTGTGTCAGCATTTATCACAGAGTCAAACATTGGTGTGGCAGCATATATCATACAGGCATCGCTTACAACATATTGGTGTGTCTCAGCATATATCACACAGGCAACGCTTACAGCATATTGGTTCGTGTCAGCATATATCACACAGTCAAACGTTTGGATTATATCGACATTAACTGATTTTATATCAGGTGATGTGTTCTTTTACTGGAGTTGTTTAAAAAAAATACATGAAACAAAATTACACCAACCCATTATACGAAGCAAACTCTGATCTATTTTTAATCGGCCCTCTAAAATAGCCTTCGGAAATGAATAAATAATAATATGTGAACATGAGCACCACCATACATGAGTATTAAACATGGAAAGTCCCTAGAGTGGACATTGAACATAGAGCGCTCCTACAGTGGACATTAAACATAGAGCGCTCCTAGAGTGGACATTAAACATAGAGCGCTCTTATAGTTGACATTGAACATAGAGCGCTCCTACAGTGGGCATTGAACATAGAGCGCTCCTAGAGTGGGCATTGAACATAAAGCGCTCCTACAGTGGACATTAAACAAAGAGCGCTCCTAGAGTGGACATTAAACATAGAGCGCTCCTAGAGTGGACATTCAACATAGAGCGATCATAGAGTGGTCATTAAACATAGAGCGCTCCTACAGTGGACATTGAACATCGGGCGCTCCTAGAGTGGGCATTGAGCATAGAACGCTCCTAGAGTGGACATTGAGCATAGAGTTCTCCTAGAATGGATCTTGAACATAGAGCGATCCTATAGTGGACATTGATCATAGAGCGCCCCTAGAGTGGACATTGAACATAGAGCGCTCCTTGAGTGGACATTGAACATAGAGCGCTCCTACAGTGGACATTAAACATAGAGCGCTCCTAGAGTGGACATTAAACATAGAGCGCTCCTAGAGTGGACATTACACATAGAGCGCTCATATAGTGGACATTCAACTAAGAGCGATCCTAGAGTGGTCATTAAACATAGAGTGCTCCTACAGTGGACATTGAACATAGGGCGCTCCTAGAGTGGGCATTGAGCATAGAGCGCTCCTAGAGTGGACATTGAGCATAGAGTTCTCCTAGAATGGATCTTGAACATAGAGCGATCTTAGAGTGGACATTGAACATAGAGCGCTCCTAAAGTGGACATTGAACATAGAGCACTCATAGAGTGGACATTGAACATAGAGCGCTCCTAGAGTGGACATTAAACATAGAGCGCTCCTAGAGTTGACATTGAACATAGAGCGATCCTAGAGTTGATTTTGAACATAGAGCGCTCCTAGAGTGGACATTGAACATAGAGCGCTCCTACAGCGGGCATTGAACATAGAGCGCTCCCAGAGTGGGCATTGAACATAGAGCGCTGATAGAGTGGTCATTGAACATATAATAGCCATTGAACATGGAACGCTCCTAGAGTGGGCATTGAACATAGAGCGCTCCTAGAGTGGACATTGAACATGGAGCGCTCCTAGAGTGGACATTAAACATAGAGTTCTCCTAAAGTGGATATTGAACATAGAGCACTCCTAGAGTGGACATTGAATATAGAGTTTTCCTATAGTTGATATTAAACATAGAGCGATCGTAGAAGTGTCATTGACCACAGAGTGTTCCTAGAGTGGACATTGGACGTAGAGCGCACCTAGAGTGGGCATTTAACAAAGAGTTCTCCTAGATTTGATATTGAACATAGAGCGATCCTAGAGTTGACATTGAACATATAATTCTTCTAGAGTGGGCATTGAACATAGAGCGCCCCTAGAGTGGATATTCAACATATGTCTATCCTAGAGTGGGCATTAAACAAAGAGCGCTCCTAGATTGGGCATCGAACATAGTCGTAGTGTGGGCATGTTACAAAAAGCGCTCATAGACGGACATTGAACATAGAGCGCTTATATAGCGGTTATTGAACATAGAGTACACAGATCGCTCGGCAGACTCCACATCTTCCTCGTCCCAGCGACCTTCATTGGTTACCATCACATGATGATATAAACTGAAAGTTATTTACTAACGGCCATCCTTTTCATGTTTACATTTTGACACTTATTTTGGATAATCAATGAATGGACTATGTAGAACTATTAAAAAGATAATGAAACACGAATTAGCATTCTGAAGTTTACATTAGTTTAATGTTCCACGAACTATACACAACAACGTTAGTTGTTAGAAAACCCAGTTAAATTGCATATTGCATGAAAACAGCTTAAACAATGAAACAAAATATCGCCTACGGAGAATCTCGGTAAGCACATTTTATTATGCATCCACAACTTCACATGTTTATAATGCTAGTTAACCCATTTATGCCTAGCGTCTAGAAAAAAGGCCTTGGCAAACAGCGTAAACCCAGATGAGACGCCGCATGATGCGGCGTCTCATCAGGGTCTGCGCTGTTTGCTTAAAGGAATTTCTGTAAGAAATATTCTAAATATAGAAATAAATGTACTAGACATCCCTAATTTTGAAAAAAAAGATCCAATTTAGAAGGATGGGAGAGTCCACTAGGCATAAATGGGTTCACGCATTTGAAAGTCGACAACGAAAGAGATTTCCAATTTATAAATCAGTTTAAGCAAGAAAGCGATATATATAAGTATTATTTTATGTAAACTATTGCCCTTTGGGCAGGGTGTTTAGCCAATCCTGCGATGTTTATGGGTTTACAAATACCGACAGCATGTAAAGTAGTTTAAGCAAGATAGCGATTGATAATAAGTAGTATTTCATGTAAACTATTTGCCCATCGGGCATGGTGATTTTCCTATCCTGTTATATTATTCGGTTTACATAATCGACAGCATCTTATCAGATAATCAGATGATAAAAACATCACGACTTGATATTATTTCATGCTTAATTATTCAAAGCACGGTACTTTGGT
>VMBQ01002319.1:88008-111840 GCA_007657795.1 Dreissena rostriformis
TGAGTCTAAAACAGTGTAGGAGTGTATGCATGAGTGCTGGGACATACTCCGGGTCCTTACATAACACAGCCTCGGGCGCGGAAGGAACTCATACAACTTCGAAATGCAAACACATGGTGGCATAAGCGGGTGCGCAAGTCAGGCTGGAGCTACGCTGGTGGCATATGGCATAAAACCCATTTTGCATAACGCGGGTCATTTAGTTTCGTAGTGTCGCCCCAGATAAGCCTGTGCAATCCGAACATGCATGAAGCCCGGTTTTCCCATAACGCGACTCTGTTAGTATGTATGTGTACAGGTAAATCGAGGACGACACTTTCGGATTTTATATTTGTATTGTATATAATAGAAGAAATACTCTTCTCAGCGAAAATTTCGTTTTGGCGGTAAGTTTCGTCCCTGAATCGCCTATGCGAACTGCACAGGCTAATCTTATCTGCGATGACAATTTACGAGCATGAATTAAGCCCCGCTCCCCGTTTATTGCACATTTAAATCTTATTAATACATTTCTTAAACCAATTGGTAAGATACTTTGCGATTCTGGGTTCAGAATCTATGACGTTCAATAGATAAATCTGTCTCCAAATGCTTGTTTATCAAATGTCACTGTTTTTACTGACTTAAATGTCAGTAAGTAATGAATTAGCACCATGCATTTGAAAGAATAAATGAGCCTCGCACTGGGAAGCAGGGATTTGCATGCGCGCAAAGTGCCGCCCCAGATTAGCCTGTGCAATATGCGCAGGTTAATCAGGGACGACACTTTCCGCTTTTATGGTAGTTGCGTTTCAAGAAAGTCTCTTAATAGCGAAATAATTTCCGTGTTGGTTGGCGGAAAGTGCGGTCCCTGATTCGCCTATACGGACGGCATACGCTAATCTGGGACGACAGTTTACGCACATGAATTAAGCCCCGCTTTCAAGAGCTTAAAGCCCAGGGAAAAAACAGAGTCAGCCCAACAGGAAGCCGACGGGAGGCCTGCGTACATCAGGTCGCTTCCCGGGACTCTCTGGTTTGTCCGAAAGGGGCCATTAAAGGTGCATACATAGGCTTCAAATTAGGCTTTTTATGCTTAATATGCTGCATGTTGTATGCCTAGTGTGATCTGTTATGCTTCCTTTAGGATTTTGACTATAGATTACAATGTTAGATTGAAAGCTACCGAAAACAAGGATTTGATTTTGGTATAATCCACTTTTCTTTGCTGGATGAAGAGAACACGTTCTTACATAACGCAGCCTCAGGCGCGGAAGATCTCATAAACTTCGAAATACAAACACATGGTGTCATTTGCGAGTGCGCAGGACGGGCTCGAGCTACGCTGGCCATGGCATAAGACCCGTTTTCATATGTTGTACGTGTTTGTTATTAGCTTGTGTGTGTGTGTGCGTGTGTGTGTGGAAGTGTTAACCCTACATTTGTAGCACTCAACACTCAACACTCACTCACGTATGTAGCACAACACCTTTATGTAGCACGCCAACTGCGTGCTACAATTGTTTTATGCTTTCTAGTGCTCAGAAAACGTTCAAAATACTAGAATATGTATACTTCGACATCGCCTCTGTCTGGCCTTAGGCCAATGCTACGAAGCATTGAACATATCGAACATATCGGAGCTTTATGAGTATGTTACTGTGCTACAAAAATGTGTGTGTCTTAACACACACAAACACGTATATGGCGTGTTATGTAGCGATTCTTAAAGTGTAAATTAACTGACTGTGTTGCTATTCGTTTGATGCCAGTTGATGTACTGAAAACTTACACAGATAGGAAAAAGGATAATCTTTTTGGCATTTACTTGTATTATTGTTATTGTGATACACAAAGAGCTACATTTGAATGTGTGTGTCCGTTTAAAACAAGCTACAAACGCGGTTCGACATACGTGTATACTGTCTACTCCACAGACCGGCTTAAGTAGCACACTGGTTTCCCTACGTACTACCGCGGTAAGACTTATGGAAAAAGTTCAATGTAGATATATGAAACACAAACAGGACAAGGTGTGAAGGCTGAAAGCATTTCCTTCCAATACACAAAACCTCGAATTTTACTGCAGCAAGTAGCACCAGTGTGAAGGAAATGCTTTCAGCCTTCACACCTTGTCCTGTTTGTGTTTCATATATCTACATTGAACTTTTTCCATAAGTCTTACCGCGGTAGTACGTAGGGAAACCAGTGTGCTACTAAAGCCGGTCTGTGGAGTAGACAGTATACACGTATGTCGAACCGCGTTTGTAGCTTGTTTTAAACGGACACACACATTCAAATGTAGCTCTTTGTGTATAACAATAATACAAGTAAATGCCAAAAAGATTATCCTTTTTCTTATCTGTGTAAGTTTTCAGTACATCAACTGGCATCAAACGAATAGCAACACAGTCAGTTAATGTACACTTTAAGAATCGCTACATAACACGCCATATACGTGTTTGTGTGTGTTAAGACACACACATTTTTGTAGCACAGTAACATACTCATAAAGCTCCGATATGTTCGATATGTTCAATGCTTCGTAGCATTGGCCTAAGGCCAGACAGAGGCGATGTCAAAGTATACATATTCTAGTATTTTGAACGTTTTCTGAGCACTAGAAAGCATAAATCAATTGTAGCACGCAGTTGGCGTGCTACATAAAGGTGTTGTGCTACATACGTGATTGAGTGTTGAGTGTTGAGTGCTACAAATGTAGGGTTTACACTTCCACATACACACACACACACACATCTGATTGCATTTAATCACGATACGCGTTACAAATACAATACATGATGACATATTCTATGAAAACAGCTGGGAAAATCCCACACGCTGTTGAAATACATCGCAATTGAAAACGTCACAAATGTTCGTATTGAATACATACATATATTATACACAATTGTAACTAAACTAAAGTTGTCGCATTCCAGATTTTGCCTTATGGTTATTCGGTGTTATAGATAAAATAAATTGCACATTAATGCAACAAATCTGTATTAAGCGCCGTCGTCTGTGTTTACATCGATGGGCAGGAGCAGTATGAGTTTATATTGAACAGGTTGAAGCCGAGTTCACCGGTGTTGTAGTTATGAGCAAGCAGGTATATCATACTTGTTTGTTGCATACACGTGGCACAGTCATTGGATTCCGGAAAATTCCTGTAAATAAGATTCAAAAGTCAGTACAAGTCAACGGTTTTTAAAAAGGAAGTAATACTCATGCAACATGACCCCATTGGATAAAAACGTGCAGTAATACTTATGTCACATGACCCCATTGGATATCAAACGTGAATTAATACTCGTGATACATGACCCTATGGGACATCAACTATGAATTAAGGCTTATGACTCATGGCCCTTTAGGATATCAACATGACTTAAGGCTTATGACACATGACAATATATGGTATCAAACATGAATTAGGCTTATGACGCTAAACCCTATAGGATATCAAACATGAATTAAGGTTTATGACATATGACCCTATATGATATCAAAAATGACCCTATAGGATATACATGAATTAAAGCTTATGACACATGCTCCTATATTATATTAAACATGAATATAGACTAATGACATATGACCTAATAGGATATCAAACATGAATTAAGACTTATGACACATGACCTTATAGGAGATCAAACATGAATTAAGGCTTATGACACATGACCCTATAGGCTGTCAAACATGAATTAATGTTTATGACACATGGTCCTATATGATATTAAACATACATTAAGGCTTATTGCACATGACCTTATATGATATACCTGAGTTAAGGCGAATGACAGATGACCCTATAGAATATAAAACATGAATTATGGCTTATGACACATGACCCCATCGGATATCAAACATAAATAAAGTCTTATGACACATGACCCTATAGGATATACATGAGTCAAGGCTTATGACACATGACCCTATCATATCAAACATAAATTAAGGCTTATGATGCATGACCCCATTGGATATCAAACATACATTAATGCTTATGCCACATAACCTCATATATTCTCAAACATGAATTAAGGCTTACGACACATGACCTCATAAGACATCCAACATAAATTAAGGCTTATGACACATGGCTCTATAGGATATCAAACATGAATTAAGGCACATGATACATGACCATATAGGATATCAACCATGAATGAAGGCATATGATACATGACCATATAGGGTATCAAACATGAATAATGTGTATGACACATACCCTCAATTGGTATCACACATGAATTAAGACTTATGACATATGCCCTCATAGGATATCAAACATGAATTTAGGCGTATGCCACATGGCCCTTTAGTATAACAAACATGAATTAAGGCTAATTACAACTGTTCCTATAGAATATCAAACATAAATTAAGGCTTATGACACATGACCCTATAGGATATCAAACATGAATTCATATCTTTGACACATGGCATCATTGGGTATCACACATGAATTAAGGCTTATGCTACATGACCCTGTTGGATTTCAAGAATGAATTAAGGCTTTTGACAGATGACCATATAGGATATCAAACATGAATTAAGGCTTATGCTACATTACCCTATAGGATATCAAACATGGATTAAGGCTTATGTTACATGACCTTGTAGGATTTCAAACCTGAATTAAGGTTTATACCACATACCCTATAGGATATCCAGCAGCAATTAATGCTTTTGACACATGGGCCATATAAGATATCAAACATGAATTAAAGCTTATGTATAATGACCCTATAGGATATCAAACATGAATTAAGGCTTCTGCCACAAGACCCTTTAGGATATCAAACAGGAATTAAGGCTTATGCCACCTGACCCTATATGAAATCAAACATGATTTAAGGCTTATGACACATAACCTCATTTGATATCAAATTGAAGGATCATCCTAAAGTCAGTACGTTTATAAAAAAAATTCTATGAATTAAAGTTAATTTTTTTTTCATAAACGTTCTTTTTCATATATATATATATATACTTTCAAATAAAGGCTACACATTCATTGTAATGCAATATTCTTGTGCTTGTAATATTAGCGAGAGTTTGTTTTTATATGCCATTTCATTACGAAATTTAATTATTGTATATCATTATGAATGAACAATTATTTTTTTGGAAAAAAAAAGTCAGTTATATTGTAATGTTTGACGAACAAACTGAACATGTCGTACTTCACGGCTTTTAAAATCCTTGTTGTAAACTAGTTGTCCGTTACTTCATATTTTATCATATCAACTTAAAAGCAACTCTTAAGAAATGCATGAAAACAGTAAATTCTTACCCGCACGTTCCAATCGTAAAGAGCTGATATATAAGGCACAATTGTCCATTCACATTATTTCGCGTTCGTAGACTGCTTTGGTATGGAACGATATATTTGAATCTACAAAAAATCGCAAACACTTGTCTTATACAGTAGCATTTACACACTGACAAACGGTCAAGACGTTGGGTGTGTTCCCGGGTTTAGAATGCTAACACTAATCACAATACACTAAATTATGAGTTCACAATTACTTCAAAGCTTGCAATCCAAAATTGAACTTGTAATTAAAATTCAGCTTCGTCTGCCTTAATGTTATTCATAACCTAAACATAATATTGTTTGCAACGAAATACAGTTCAACAAATAGTTAGAGTAAATCTATTCAGAGAAATGCATATTTCAGACAACAACTTACGTGTCACAGCAGTTCAATAAATAGTTATAGTAAATATATTCAGAGAAATGCGTGTTTCAGACGACAAGAACTTACGTTTCACAACAGTCATCCCCATCTCCCGGACCCAGGCATGAAGACCTCTCCATGCGCCCAAGTGAAGTGTTGTTCTGTGCAGTGGGGCTTGAGCATGACTGGGTCGACATAACTGGTAGGCCCGTCTGCTTTTGGTACTCCTGCACGGTGGGGAAGAGGCCGGGAAACCTCCGGTTGAGTCTCTCGAAACTTCAAACAAAAATTGAGAATGCTGCTTTACAATGTTAAAACACTATTGACTATAAAGTATGGTATATTCTTAATTACTGTAATACATGGCCATATGTTGTTTATCTTGACATTTTTAAACACCCCTTGCTGTTCACTTACAGATATAAATTAAAGTCATACATTGGTGTTATATAATGTTATTTGGTCAATGAGAATAACAGATGCCTTTCAATTGGTAATTTCTGACGCAAACATAATAGGTCTACGTTAAATTCATAAACAACATATTTGCCAATATGAGTACCTGTTATAAAAACACCTGTTGTTCTGACAAATTAATACACCGTTGTCGGAAATGGTAACGTTTTGCCTAGGTCTTTGATAATCTAGTGGTGGACGAACATTTTGAAATCCATCCAGAAGTGTGTGCGTGATGACCAATGGAGCAAAATACATTAGCAAACACAGCCATGGAGCGTTCTGAAATAAAACAAACGAGGCAATTTGATATGTATTTCTTAGACTTGTAATTAGAATAAATAATATCATAACATATGTTTGTTTTATCTAACTAAATAATTATAATTAAAACACCGTATTTGTCGTGTGTAGTTTTCACGAGAATGCTTATGTATATAATGCACACTTTATCGTAACGTTATAATCACGCTTAAATTATACGGAATAATTGATCTATTTAACCATAGTGTTTAAACATTTGTATATACTAGTTCCATTTTTATTCTAGAATGTAGTTAAATAAGGTAAATATAAAACTACATTACTAAACAAACACATGTAAAAAACAGACACTAAAACTAAAAGTGATACATACCGCGCAATAAGCCATCAACAGAAACTGATTTAAATTCAAAAAACAAATGAACAGTTGTATCACTGACTGGGTTTATATAGTAACCATCATCCATCAGTGACAAAGAGTCAGTGACGCAGGGATTTAATGAATATCCTCTGGCGAACGTGTTGCATAATCAAAATAATCAATTTGTATTACAATTCAATGTTGCAAATGAAGCCTTTTATGTTTTTGTTAAGCGTAACGTTACTAGTTACAGAGGGCATAACATAACAACACTTTCGCAGTTTCATAATGTCGATAACACATGTGTGATGACAACCATAGCTAGTTTAAACTAGACGTTTCATTTAAACACAATCCGTATACACAGTTCTGGTCAGAAATAGAACAGGACGACATACAAGGATACTATATTATAACAAAGAGGACAAGCTGTTTACAATTCAGAACGTCCTCCGTAAAAACGTTTCTACAAAATGGTGTTTATATGATTTTCTTAAGAAAAGCGTCCAATACTGACCTGACATTTCTTACTCCTATAGCACAGTACTTGATATTCTGTCTTAAACACACGTGTATCGTAATTGCTGACGTATGTTTAGGTAATCATGTTTTACATTATGATGAATTGAGGGTTCGTCGCAGAGAAGGCCCTTTATATAAATGCAACTTTTTTGTAGAAGAATTAAATAGCAACCAAGTGATAGTTCTGTTTTATTACCGATGCATTTTGAAAGACGGTAATCATGCGTACGTATACATTATACACATTAAGCAAACAATGTTGTTTGTTTTTGAAAAATGTCTCGTGATTACATGTCCTATGAATTTTCCACCCAGTAAGGAATTCACCAGGTGCTGATACACTCAGAAAACGTCATTCTCATTTTTTATTATATGTCATTCGATAGAATATATGATAGACATTTATTTCCTAAATACATAACATTGTGTCATGTAAAACGAAATTGTATTACAATACAGGTTGTAATGTGAAAGTAAGAAGCCTATACATCACCAAAATGCAATTTAAATCATTGCAAGTTGCTTCACTCTTGTTACAACATCAAGTGAAGAGTTGTGACAATCAGAAATTACATTTGAAACCACCTAGGGCTAAACCGTTTATCATACAAAAAATACGTATATCGTGCGTGATAATGAGTAGATCGTGCGTAATGATCAGTAGATAATATGGTAGGAATATTAATATGGGAGGAATATATTATGTGTATGTTTTTAGGAATTCAACCGATACTAATATATTCGGATCTTTTATAGACTGGCCCAAACGTTAAATTTGGTGATAAGTCTGGGTGTTGTTATGCATGAAAAGGCTGTACATATACAGCATGAATTACGACGACGTTGTAATTTTAAAAAAGTGAGTTAAACGGCAACTTTTAGCTATAATCATGAAATGTAAATATATTTCAAAATAATTGTGTAAATGTCCTTACAATTCTCTATAACCGAACACATACGTGTCTAAAAATCGTATCTGTCTCCTAATAACGTTAATAATTTTGATAACAGTATACGACCAAGGCCAGAAATTCAAAACTAGAACCAAAAGACAAATATCAGACCAACCAACTGCATGCATACTGCTACCTAAATATATGCATTTGTGCAAATTAATCCTTGGTAACGACTTTTAGTTTTACAGTTTTCTTTGTGTGTTATATTGTGACAGGTTGTCAAACATTGAAAACACTGCCCATATCTCACATTTTAACCTTTGTGTAAGTGGCGCAACAAGCCGTCCACACGCACTCATATTAAATTATGTGGCAATATATTACCAGAACACATTAAAAAATGATAATAAGTGTATAGAATATTTTTGATCAAGTTTACCTTAAGACTATCTGTCTACGAACACTTGTAATTTGGATTATGGAGTATAGAACGAGAAAAGGCAGACGCCCAGTTCCGGGACGACTCGTTGTCTGTAGTGTCCGGTGCGAAGCACCAAGTACACTGCACTGCGGTTCAATTGCCACATGGTATCACGAAAAAAAGTTAGTCAGTGTCAAGTTAACCCATTTATGCCTAGTGGACTCTCACATCCTTCTAAATTGGATCAATTTATTTCCAAAATAAGGGGTGTCTAGTATATTTATTTCTATATTTAGAATATTCCTTTGAGCTTTAACACAAGTGTGTTTCCGCTAGACCATATTTACCCGAACCCTAACCCTTGACAATAAAGTGACTACCCTACAAAAATAGTGCCCACTTGATGTATTTTAACTTGGCATCATATCAATTTTTATTTAAGTATCATTTTCCCTCATTCTTTTTAATTTTTTCTGTGTGATTTTTTGTGTTAAGGACTAAATAGAAAAATGATGTTTACATAATACATTATCAACAACACCACATCATTGAGTACTTTCAAATGTATACTTATCAATACTTGAAGCAAACCACAGCTTCCATTCAATATTCTCAAACCAGTTGTCTTACAAAAACCAGTAAATACATGCATGTGTGCCATGTACATTTATATATTTTTCTGGCTCATTTTTAATCAATGTTCATCAAAAACACATCCATAAATTAAAGCATATGAGAACAAATAAGTTTCATTTTCAACATATTAAGCCCTTTCCCTAACTTTGCATATAGGTCACCAGTAACACTAAAATTGATATCATTTATATACGCATTCTCAAAAAGTATTATATCATCAGTATTTTCTTGAAAACAATATTTTCAAATTAGCAAAGCTCTAATAATATGTCGCGGGACATTTGTCGATAACAAAAAATGCCTTCGTATAAGACTGAACATTATTAGCAACATGTTTTCATAACGTGTTTTATACACACTGCGAGTTATCAGGCGAATTTAATGAATGGAGCAATCACGCCCCATTACACCTATCTCTGTGTTGTAATAACTGTTCACCTAAACAGGTGAAATTTAATAATGTAAAATACAAATGGGACAGTTCCCTCAAAGATCGATTTCAATCAGAAATCATTTCTAAATTACCTTTTTTTTAAATCATATTGTGCATAGTAATGATTATGTGTATACACGTAGATTGTCAGTAAATAATGCCATAAATGATTGTACTGATACTATCCGCAGTGTAGCGGAGCCATTATTTTCACATAAATATACGTTTAGTAATAAACCGAATTACATGTACGAAGAAGACGGTATGTTTCGATAGTGATTGTGAGTCTGCCCGTATTTTATATATAGATGCCTTAAAGTGTTTTATCTTGAATAAATCAGTTTCCAATAAATCAAAACCTTGTCAGTATAAGGAACTATATAGATATTTAATACGGAAAAATGACTGAAATTAAAAACTTAAAGAAAAATAAACCACGCGATGTTTGGATTTTTTTCAAATCAAAGAATAAACTTAGCAGTCATAACATTTCATTGGAAGATTTTTAATTCGTTTTGAAAACCTTATCAACAGTACTTTTAATTGCAATAATATCGAGGCAGAACAATTTTGTTCTAGTTATAATTTTAGTGATGATAATAATGTGTTTCCAGAGTAAGACCAGCCTATTGGTGTTGATGAAGTTAGGTGTGCAATTAAAAAACTCAAGAGAAACAAATCAGCTGGTGTTGATTTTATATTAAACGAATATTTAATAGAATGTAGCGATATATTGTGTAAACATTTATGTGATATTTTGATTATATACTACAATCTGTTTTTCCCCTAAACAATTGACACAGGGAAATATAATCCCTTTACAGAAAAAGGGCTCTGTAAACGATGTAAATAATTACAGGGGAATAACACTTGTGAGTTGTTTCTCAATTTTTTTTACTACAGTAGTTAATTAGCGCATTGAATGTTTTTGTGGAAAATAATAA
Organism: Dreissena rostriformis; assembly: GCA_007657795.1. Classification (NCBI taxonomy): domain Eukaryota; kingdom Metazoa; phylum Mollusca; class Bivalvia; order Myida; family Dreissenidae; genus Dreissena; species Dreissena rostriformis. The sequence goes on from VMBQ01002319.1 coordinate 98,614, forward strand.
TAGTATTTAGGATGCACAATTCGGATTTCGTAAGGGTTATTCAACAATCGATGCTATACACATATTAATGTCTATTGTTTTTACAACATAATATTGAGTCTGGTTTAACTAAAGACGATGTTTTAATTATATTACTCCTTTTCGCCGATGATATGGCCATATTGGGTATAAATCCCGAAGAAGTCCAAAACCTTTGGATAATCTTCTTTTGGACTATGATACTTGGGGTCTTAAAGTAAACATCTCAAACACTTATGGTTTTCCGTAAGAGGGACCGTTTACGCCGAAATGAGACAAGGACATACGATGACCATAACATCGAAACAGTTGATACTTTTAATTTTTTAGGTACTGTTATAAATTATACAGGTAGTTTCACATTAAACGACGAACATTTAGTAGGTAAAGCACTTAAGGCTATGAATACTCTATTATACAAGTGTAAAATGTAAGATATAAAACCAAAAATACTTTGTAAGTTATTTGATGCATTTGTTGGTTCGATTCTTAATTATGCCTCCGAAATATGGGGTTTCACAAAGTCGAAAAAAATAGAACATATACATTTCAAGTTCTGTAAACGTATGCTACAAGTAAGACTCAACAGTTGTAATGCATGTATTTATGGAGAGTTGGGTATATACCCACTTTACATTAACCGTTTTATAAAAATGTTAAAATATTGGTTTAAAGTTAGATTGAGTAAGTACATTATCCTCCATACTGTGTATAATATGAATGTTGAAGAGTGACATAAAGGACACATCTATTGGGTCTCACATATTAAAAAGTTGTTAACCGATTATGGCTATGGATATGTTTTTAATAACCCTAGCTCTGTATGTGTTAATTCTTTTATATGCCAGTTTAGAGACAGACTTATAGACATATTTAAACAAGAATGGTATGGTACATTAACTAATAGCCCTGTATTAGACATGTTTAGAGTTTTTAAACCTACAATAGTATACGAACCTTATTTGGATTTGCTACCAAGGAATTTGCGTGTTCACTTTGTTAAGTTAAGAATTCCTGTACATCCATTGAGAATCCATACAGGGAGATATGCCCGCACTAATATTCCACGCAATGCACGATACTGTTTATGTTGCAATAGTAGAGACATTGAAGATGAGTTTCACTTCGTCCATGTTATAGTGTTTGTATAAGACAAAACTACCTAAAACGTTATGTATATGTTAATCCATCTGTGTTTCAATATCATGAACTACTAACTACATCTGAAAAAAACGAACTTGTCAAGTTATGTAAATATATAAAAGAAGCATTTGTTATTCGAAATTCATTGATAAATAATACCCTATAACCGGTATCACTCACGCAATCTTTCTGTCCTTTAAATACAATATGTTTTGAAAGTTTACTATATCCATTTTTTCCTTTTTATTTTTATTTTTTCATTTTTCATTTGTTTTTTATTGAACTTGTAATGAAAACGTGACATACTTACTTATATATTGTATGTATAAAGAAGATGTACTTAATATGTATAAGTCTAAATAAAATGTCTGTTTTTATTTTTTTATTTTTTTTTATGAGGCAGCTGCCTGAATATGTATTGTAATTAACACCCACCTCAAGCCCTTTTCCGCCATAAGGTTGGTTCGTGTTCTTGCTGTATTTGTATGTATTACTAAATAGTTAGTTCTTTGTGAATGTTTTGAGTTTTTATGAGTACATACATACAGCTCAAAGTTCTTCCTGGTACAGGCAAACACCACGTAAAACACATTTCCGATGTATGTCTATAAAATCGACTTCAATCAACCTAATACATCGTAACAAACACAATACCTGTTCCCATCGACATCCAATTGAGTGCCTTTTGTGAAGAAACCTCAAAACAAAAACTTAAAATCCGTTGTCAAACCTAAAGCGGTAGTTTTATATTGACAATTAAAGCAAAGGAAAGGAACATGTTATGATGCACTTTTTCACCCAAGTGTCTGATGGTCTGGTGTTATGCAGGCAGTTAAAAGTTTTTAGTGTATAACAGTTTTATTTGAATAAGGACACATTCTTATGACAGTGTCATCGTTGCTTTAGGTTTTTTGGTGGATAGTTTTAACACTACGCATGTAAATAAACTAACACATTTTAACATTCGGAATATCTTGGCGTTTTCAGTTACAAAACACAATACATTTTCTTGAATAGTTAACGTGTTTGAAACTTGGATTAATATAATTATTCTGCAAACACACCATATCACGTAAGGTATTTAAATTTGCATTACAGGGAAATATTATGATATTTGTGTGTGTATTTATTCAAGAAAACATTGTTTGTGGCTCATATTACCGACGAAAGTTCCGCCTTTATTCCAGGCGGCGAGTTTGCATGAAAAAAAAAACCTTTACAAGTTGCAACTCACAGGGACCCGGAGTGTCATAAGTTGGGAGTTGGATTACTGCAACTTACTAAACAACAGTTTCATCTTGTTTCATAGTAAAAACGTATCTTTTCGTTTCTGTACCTATTATATATACAAGTACGTGTTTTATATACCTGTTTTTGTATACCTCTTTGAGGCGAATTTGTACTGCCCATTATGCCACTCAGGAAAAAATATGTTAAATGTTTATCACCTTTTTAGTCGACAATATTGTGCTAACTCTTTCATTCACGTCATACGAGTACTTTCGGTCTATGACCTTTTCACCCCTAGGGCAATATATAAAAAAGGAGGTTAATTCCGTCAAAGTGTGCTAATGCATTTGCCGCGTGTTCAGTGAACTTCATTCGATGACATTGATGTGTAAAAGGCACCGAGCCAGCCAGGAAATAGTGTAATCGCACATCCTGTAATCTATATGTACATGAAAAGTAAAACAATCAATGTCTTCTTTTTCTCCTATTTACTTGCAAAAAAAATTGTTTTAAAATCCAGTTATGTGGCTGATATTTACTTATAAATTATATTCCTATATTAAAACGATAAAGCGCAAAACAACCCCCGATACTAACACTCAATACCGTATTGTTAACAAAAGAATCACATAGTTCACATGTAAGTTTTTTTGCTAATTTAATGTTTTGTATTCGGTCATATTCCAATTGCAGAAAGTGTTTTTCCTACATCATTTCCAAAATTCCCAATTGATGGTTTGACTTTCATATGTTGGAAAATAGAGCTTTCAAGTAGAGAAATAAAGAGTTTGAAGTAGTAATAACGATTTAACTGATATTTTTAATGTTTGGTACCCTTGTTATTCAAGTTTAATCAATAATTATTGAATAATAATAAATCAAGCAATAATGTTTCTTCCCAATTTAAATTAACTTGGCGATACAATTCCCAATTTCATTTCCCAAAATGTTGAGAAAAGAGCTGATGAATATGTTCCTGATGTAAGTGGAAAATCCCCGTGTTTACAGACAACAACTGAGAAAGGTAGTTCTTACCTGAAAAGCAACATCAACCATTCTAGAACCGAAAACACACCAAGGGCACGTAGAGTTTTAGATGTGAAAAACTGATTATTAACTCACAAACAACTATTGAACTTCAGGCGGAGTATACCATCTTGAATTAATATTCGCAATAAGAAAACAAATGTTAGCATTGGAATCACAATTCGACATTTCAAAACGACTCTTCCACTTAACAATGTTTTGGTTTACAAATACATGACATGAGCTATTTTAGGTTTTACGACGTTTACATCATTACTATAGATATATTGAGATCGATACAACATTATTTGAATGAGATCGTTGACTGTAAACCTAAACATGCAGTAAGTTACAATTGTTTAGTCAGGTCAAATATCTTGACAGGAATGAAGATAGTATTTGTTTAAGTACTGAAAAATAATTGACAGTAATGGGCTAGTAAATAATGCTATTTGGATGTAACGTTTCAGTAACTAGTGTTAACATATGTTACTTTCCAAGTATGAAACAAATGAAAATGGATCGATACATTAAAAACCACATGTTTTTGTGAGAAACAATACTTATATCTTCATGTACCAAGATATCCAATTTAAATTATTCGGTACATGTAAGTTAAACTTAATACAAAACAAATTATAAGGCCGCAGAATTTCAATATTTCAATCGGACGATAAGTGTGATTTGGCCAAGACATTTCCGTATGCTGGATGAGTCAACTAGCGTTTTACATAATGATGGTTGAAAATTGAGTTTTATGTATAAGCACTCCTCCTTCCATCATTACCAGGCAACACACTGATATAATCCAAAGGCATATCATCATTTACTAACATACAATCATCATTTCCTCACAGCATACCATCATAAACACACGGCATACTATAATAGATAACCAACAACACGTCAATAAATAACAAGTACTGTTTTACCCAATCAATATGATAGTTTTAAAACATTATTCATCAATGTGCGCGGAATAAAATAAATATTTCAAGAGAACAGAAATAAATCAAAGCGCCTCAGACACTGCTGATTTGCGCTACTGCCTTACATTAGGTACTATTCAATCTCCACGTAATATATATGTTTATAAGTCGCAAATATGCTGTGATTCGTGCCATGTTCAGGAGGCATAATGCCTTATTCATAAAAACTTATCGCAACTTGCACAATCGTGTTGCTAGTATAATTGTATACACAAACCAGCTATTACAAACAAAATAAATGCAAGCGTCATTAATTCAGATGCTTTAAACATATGAAATATAACAATATCACACTATACAAAAACACAATAGGCGATTTGCTGAAAAAGATATGCACAATTTTTAACAGGACCATAATTCACCCCACAAATCCCTTATTCATAGGGAGTCATATTGTAAGCGCTATTGTACCGCACTTCACTCCCATTTGGGTGTTTTACATCACCGTTGTCTGCCACAGTCCGGATTGTCGCTCTCAGTCTGGAATTGTATACTACAGCCCAGCATTGTCCGACTCATTTCGGAATTGTCACCGACTGTCCAGAATCGTTCGCCTCAGTCCGGTTGGTCCGGCATATCCTGGAATTATTCCTCATTGTCCGGCATTGTCCAGGCATTGTCCACCAAAGTCCGGGATTATATGCCACATTCAAACATGTAGTTTGCTAGTTTATATTTAGTAAAAAACAACTACCTAAAATTAAATAAAATTTAATGTTAGTATGTTAGTATTTGCAAAACGGAAAGGTTCAAAGTTGCTGTGCTCGTTTTTCTAAATAACAAAAAGGCAGCGTTTCATTACATGCTTCAAAAATATGCAATCACTGTTTACATTTACGTGTAACTGCACATGTTCATACGCATATATTTTAATGTAAGTTACTAGTATTGTACCTTTACAAGTAAATATCAAGTAACTTTAGGACAAATCCTTTAGAAACAATTCAAGACGATGGTTAAACATATGACATGTTAACATTGTAGTGCGTCGGTACGATGATGCAACAACATATACACGCAATGAAACACATTTAACTTATGACGTGTCTGAATTATATAGAATCTATGACAAACATATCGCTAATTCTCATCTATTTGACTGCAATATTAAATTACATTATTATTTAAATGGAACAGTTCAGTTTAATATGAAACACACGCTCTTTTACAAAATGAAGTAAGTGAACCTTTAAACAGATTTAACCCAATGGCCGCAACACAGAACACGGTCTACAATAAAGCGTCTGCACTCCAAGTCAAAGAATAAAATAATGACCGGGTTGGTGGCGCAGCTCATTACGTTTGACAAATAAGCGAGGGTTTCCCGGGCACCGCTCGTGTGGTCTATGGTCTGAGGGTTTCCCGGGCACCGCTCGTGTGGTCTATGGTCTGAGGGTTTCCCGGGCACCTCTCGTGTGGTCTATGGTCTGCTTGAAGCTGAAGGCAAAGTGCGGCACGAAGCTCAACAAGAAAGTTGCCATAAACGTTAACGTCATATTGTAATGCGTTTCACCCTAAATTTCCTGTCATTATATGGATCTTTCTGTTAAGGCTGACTAACTCGGATAGCATTGTTCTCAATGGTCGCCAGATGAGGCAGACGTGTCTATTAGAGCTCTCAAATATAGACTGTTTGTGAAAGAAATATAACGTGCACTTTCTTGAATTTTATACTATGAAAACCATGAATATTGAGTGTATAGTTCTGTGTTATTATATGGTGGTATATCAGCTATAAAATGGATAATATCGGATGGATTTATTGGCCAAACTCGCCAGGTAAACACTAAAGACATTTTGAATAGTAAAAATCGGTCAACCGTGAAACGGACATACACAGTTGAACAATTACTGCATATTGGTCGTGTAGTTTCGAACAATAGGGGATTACAAAAACTTGACCGCTCATTGTACTGTATGATAAACAGGCTACACATAGCTCGTAAGAGGCAGAGAGGCAAAAGGGGAGGTAAACGAACGTTGGTTAATAAACCAAACGGAGCCAATTTTAGTAATCNTGCACTCCAAGTCAAAGAATAAAATAATGAACGGGTTCGTGACGCAGCTCATTACGTATGAAAAATAAGCGAGGGTTTCCCGGGCACCGCTCCTGTGGTCTATGGTCTGCTTGAAGCTGATGGCAAAATGCGGCACGAAGCTCAACAAGAAAGTGGCCATAAACGTTAACGTCATATTGTAATAGGTTTTTCCCTAAATTTCCTGTCATTATATGGATCTTTCTGTTAAGGCTGACTAACTCGGATAGCATTGTTATCAAGCGCTGATACGTTTTCGTTTGATACAAAAGATGTCAACTGTGTTTGATCCATGACTGCAGCCTGTTTGTCCAAAGAAAAGACTGTGTGTCGTTGTTTTAAATAGACGGCAAGTTTCCTCCGCGATTGAATTAATTTCCGTGCTATAAGACAGTAGACTAGGGTATAAGCCATCGCAATTGCGCAACCATTGTCCGTATACAAAATTTGAACAATATATGACATGTTTTGTTTTCTACACTGTCAATGGTACCCGGTAATTGAAAGGTTCATGTCCGGTACAGGAACAATTACTTATGTGGATCCACAGAGCCATAAATCTCGCAGTGAGATAACAACAGTGAACAATAGTGAGCCCAACAGTCGCCACCTAGTTGATACCTTCTTGCATATATTATCCAATTTTTTGGGAACACTATTAACAGTTACAAATCTTTCAAAGCAAACAGCGTAGACCCAGATGAGACGCCGCATTATGCGGCGTCTCATCTGGGTCTACGCTGTTTGCCTAGCAATTGCACCTATAATAAACCCTGAATATTGAACCAATACACGAATTGAAAAGTTTAACACTTTGCACCAAATGTTATTTTGAAAGTCAGGGTGTGTTGAAGTTCGTAAGTATTACCAACTAAAACAAAACCCGACGTTAAAAGATCGTCTATAGATGATGCAATAATCAAATTTGTAGTTACGTTCTTCTTCTGTGTCCAGAAGAACACTATCGATATCGCACCTAAGACACTTCCAAAAAAAGTAATGGTAGCAATGAAAATGATTACTCCGAGATATTCATATGTCTTGTCGGCATTTAATTCGCGCAGTATTGCCTCTACAAACAGCAGCATTTCAAAATGACTGGATTTATTCATTGTTAAAAATGATTCTAAAAAACTATTTTGTAGTGATTCTGAAAAACTATTTTCATGACATATTTAAACATTCAATCAGTTTGTTTTTTTAAATCTTCAAGTACGTTCTTACGGTCATGCATCACTAAATTCAAATAAGTTTAAATATACGCAATCTTCCTTTTAATATTCCATTTCATAACTAATCAATCCTCTAATTCCAAGACAAGTCAATATTCAGAACAACTATGAACATCACAATTTAATTGTTAAAATATTATTATTCAAAATCAAAAATGTTTATTTTTGAAACACCAATTCGTCAACAGTTGTTTAATTCAGATATATTTCCATTTGCACAATCGCTGTCATAGAACCACATGTGACATTTATCATTGATGAATAAATTCCATGTGCTGTTAACAGTATAACTTTTCTATTGACTGTCACAGTGCTGAAAGTTCAGAAATGTATTCCATTGGCTGGCGCATTTTCGGAAGCGTCTGGTAGGTGTGTTATTATACTCACATTATTATTGCGATAGTAGAAAGTTTGTCGGTATTATGCATGCTCACTAGAGGATAGCTTTCAAGAAATCTGTTTAGAAGCCCTGCACATTAATTTTAAACCACGTAATTTATGATCCTTAGGCGTAAAATAAAAAGGTGTTTTCTACCACTTACCCGACAGAACCTGTTTTTAGAACAGATTATTAACTTTTGTTTGGTATAATTCAAAATTAAGTTTGCGACCATTATAATCGTAATTCAATCATATTAGTTATAATGGCAAAAAATGTGTACATAATACAAAATAAAAACATATGTTTCGCAGAGATTTTGAAGAAATGAATTCGAATTGATTAATCTTATACAAAACAAGTAAAAACATGACACAATTTAAAGTTTTAACTTTTGTTGTAAAATCTTAAAAAGTTTAACACACTTGCCCTTGCACTTTATATGTTACCGATGCCTGCTCAGAATAATGTATTTCAACTCATTGATTTGATGAAATGTTAAGACATTTATCATATTTTGAGCCCATAATATGATGAATACCGGTGGAGTATTCATCCATTCGCTTTCAAGTTCCCGTTTATATGTTACCACGGTTTACAGGTCCTGTCTTGACACGCATATGCAATTGGTCACACACAAATTTAATCGGGTGATTTTGATTGCAGAGTAAACGTTCGTCATGGGTGATGTTTTAATTGTGTAATACATGTATTACAAGTGAGATATGTGCAGGTGTCTAAATACATTGCAACGATCGACCAATTGAAATCGTCTAATTGCTTTCACTCAAATCTGAACAAATATTTAAACACATTTTTCCCACTAGACATCACATGAAAATTAATAATATGTGTCGTGTTCTGAGAAAACTGGGCATAATGCTTGTTCGTGTATTGTCATCCCAGATTAGCCTCTGCAGTCCGCACATGCTAATCAGGAACGACTATTTCCGCTTTTATGGAATTTTTCGTTTACATGATGTCTCTTCTTACCGAAAATCCAGTTTAGGCAAAAGTTTCGTCCCTGATTAGCCTGTGCGGACTGCACATGATAATCTGGGATGATACTTTACGCATAAGCATTATGCCCAGTTTTCTAAGAACACAACACATATTCTCATACTTCCATTTGCACGCGCAGCTTATGGAACCAAACCCACACACGGAACACAAGAAGAGTCAGAGCGTCATGGGTAAATGATTTAACCCATGTATGCCTAATGGGCTCCCCCATCCTTCTAAATTGGATCAATTTATTTCCAAAATTAGGGATGTCTGGTATATTTATTTCTATATTTTAATTAGAATATTTCTTACATAAATTCCTTTAAGCAAACAGCGCAGACCCTGATGAGACTTCGCTGTTTTCCAAGGCCTTTTTTCTAGACGCTAGGCAAAAATGGGTTAATGCAATTATGTATACACAAAATTACCTATTAATTTTAGTTGAGTTTTTTTTTTTGTATAAATATTAAAAAAAATCCAGGAGTTAAGTGGATGTGTTCAAATGCGGTTTATAAATTAGCACATTTTAGTAAAGATTTTATTTTTGTTTAAAATGGAGAAAAATTATAATAACACATTTAGTATCAAATTAAACATATTTTTTTAAAGAGAATTAAAAAAAGATGTTCTTGTAACTCTGTCCTGTTGCCACTATATCCATGGCTAAGAATTAGGTTTGAGCTCATATCTTTATACATAAATATAAATAAATATTGACGTAATCATAGCAACAAACTTATTCCATTTATCCAAGACAAATATTTGATACTGACCCTTTTAACGATAAAGTGAATACAATTATTACTTAGAAATATTAAACTTCCTGTTAATATCAACTCATATAATTCGGTTTGTCTAACTGCTGAGCTTGTTAACATAACAATTTCGTTACAGTGATGATTAGCCTTTCAACAAACCACGAGCCTGTTAGATCTCAATGTAAAAACAGCATTAACATAACAAAGGGTTGTTTATAGGGCGATATAGACTTATTCTCCAAAATATCGTTTTCACTTCGAGTTGACGCATATGTTTGCAATTAAAATGAATCTATTGTTTCTTATTATGCAACGCTGTTTTCGTGTTTTATAGTTTACATTGTGCTTATAAAGAAATATTCGCGTGTAAGTTTAAGATCGACGTTTACCCGCGATATTATTCTGAATCTCGGAAACAACATTCTGAACACGTTTTATTTATATTTAAGATCATGCATGCGGATGAGCATTGTCTCCAAGCATGACTTCTTTTAGATTTTCTCTTCAAAATTCGATGAAATGCAGTTCAAGAAGAAACAAAAGTCCTGTTGGCGGTCTATTTATATGATAATTTGTGCTGCATATTTAACGGGCAAAAGCTTATTTGAACGTCATATATGGAAATAAAACAATACATGGCAGGACATTATTGTTCGCAAAACATGTTAATGCTTTTAATAAAAATACATAGTTTAGAAAGAACTATTAAATGCATTGTTTCTTGATACAACAGACTGTTGTGAGTATCTTCAAATCTGTTCGATTGAATATCATAATTGTTTTGCTTTGTGTTTTTGTTCATCAGAATCAGGAATCAAAAGCTGGGTAAAGCTGTTTATGGCAGCATAAATTGAATCAACATAATCAAAACAACATGATGTGTCAACTCATTTTTTTTCATTTCGATGATTATCAATGTATGATTATGTTAAAGTACAACAGACTTATTTGCTGAACTATTTCACAAATACAGATATCTATCTACCTGGTTCTGCATTTATTTCGCCACATTTTGTCCCCAGTTATGAAATTCTGTCCCCACTCCACAAAATGAGCCATTTAAAAGACATTCTTAAATAATTGTATGCAATGCATACACATGGTTTGTAAATACATTGTAGCGAATTGAAGGTAAATACACGTTAAGTTATATCATCCATATTTTATTATTTATTCATTCCAATAACACATACAACAGATATACAAATATATCGGCATATATATATATGAGCATATGTATCTGTAAACCATTTACATTCGCGGCTTAGCCACTAGAATAAACATGTAAATTGTTGTAAGTATGTTCAATACATACATGTTAACTAGAGAAAATGGAACTGTATGGCGATACAAAAACTACTTCAACACATTTATTTGCAAGTAACACAATAAGTAAAACGCTGTCACCAACTTATTAGAAATTTTAAGTGCATACAACGTGATGACATTTTCGGAACTACTGATTAATCAATAACTTTTGAAGCATAAACCATTTAATGGATTTAGGAAAAACAAGTATAAGCACGGTATGCAGTTTGTTCAATACAATATCGCATAAGTTACATTATTTATAAACTATCAACAATATATCATACTGGTACAAGGTTATGAAACATTTATCATGGAACAATTTGCAGGCATTGATTGCCGTACAGACTTATCTCAATGTGCATGGGACCTATAATATTTAACCAACATGTGTATTGCCTGCAGATAGACAGAAAAATAAAGAATCTATGCAGTACTCTAAAAGTTATGTTTCACCCTAGAAAATTGAATGAAGTAATAAACAAGTTCACCACGGCTAACAATTGTATTCCTTTCAAACTTTGATAGGTCCAAAATTACTCATTTGGGGATTCCTGGAAACCAAAATTCTCAGTTTTGCTTAGGAGATCGATTGTGTGACGCTTTGCTTGACAATTTGTAAAAACGAAAAAACAACACAAATAAAAATCAATCAATGAAAGAGAAGTTTTGTCAATGTCCAGCTTATTTTATATTTTGAGTAGATTTTGGTACAAGAACATGTTCATACAATATAATGTTTATTTTGTTTATGGTTTAAAAGCAATGTGTATGCTTAAGAGCTAAAACAGTGTGTTGTTGTCGTTTTTGACATAACACGTATTACAAAAGGTTATTAAAACTGTTTTCTTCCATTAGTTCGACCGGAAAGTATCAAACTTCAAATCGACGAAACATTGCTTTGTAATTTGGTGACAAAAGCAGTTTCTATAATTTGCAAGCTAACATGTAGTTAACTTACCCAAATGCAATAATTAAATTATTATTCTAATTCCCCAACGATTATTTATTCTATTGTCGTCAAAAAAACGCTCACGACCGGATTTAAGGAATAACCACAGGATTCTTGAAATGAAGAAATATTTTGCCAATGTATTATACAGATATAAGACTGTCGGTCAAATACACAATATGACAAATAGCATATGTGGCGTGTTCCGAGAAAACTGGGCATAATGCTTGTGCGTAAATTGTCATCCCAGATTAGCCTGTGCAGTCCTCACAGGCTAATCAGGGACGACAATTTCCGCTTTTTTGGATTTTTTCGTTTAAATGATGTCTTTTCTTAGCGAACATCCAGTTTAGGCGGAAAGTGTCGTCCCGGATTAGCCTGTGCAGACTGCACAGGCTAATCTGGGACGACACTTTACGCACAAGCATTTTTCCCAGTTTTCTCAGAACACGCCACATATAACTTTTTAGCACAAACGTCCAGAGTACACTGTGAATTGGACCTCGAAGCGTCTGGCATGACTGTTTCACGCGACACATCATCCAGATATTATTATAACTTGTGTCAATTTATTTTAATCCCATAATGTACGACAAAGATATAAGCAATATCAGGAATATGCAAAAATTGTTAAGTGTCCACTTCGACTGTGGACAGTTTACCATTAAACATGGCTTATGTTTTTTGCATGCAACACGTTGTATTGATATAATGATTATTGTTGCCATTTTGTTTTTAAATCCCATCATGCACAATAAAAATACGAACCGGTGACACACTATCCTCATAAAAAATATGCGAAATGTCCACTGTATCATTGATCGTTTTGTTTGTGACACGTCGACTTGATATAATGATTACTTTACTACTACTTCTACTACTACTAATACTACTACTACTACTACTACTACAACTGCTACTACTACAACTACAACTACTACTACTACTACTACTTCTACTACTACTACTACTACTACTACTACTGCCACTACTACTACTACTACTACTACTACTACTACTACTACTACTACTACTAATACTACTACTACTACTACTACTACTACTACTACTACTACTACTACTACTACTACTACTACTACTACTACTACTACTACTACTACTACTACTACTACTACTACTACTACTACTAC
>VMBQ01002319.1:114746-129053 GCA_007657795.1 Dreissena rostriformis
CTACTACTACTACTTCTACTACTACTACTACTACTACTACTACTACTACTACTACTACTACTACTACTACTACTACTACTACTACTACTACTACTACTACTACTACTACTACTTCTACTACTACTACTACTACTACTACTACTACTACTACTACTACTACTACTACTACTACTACTACTACTACTAATACTACTACTACTACTACTACTACTACTACTACTACTACTACTACTACTACTACTACTACTACTACATGTACTAATATAACGGAACACTAAACATTAAACAATAGAATCATCGCCTTTGAAATTAAAAGCATTTATTCAAACTAACTGCAGACAAAAAAGAATGAAACATACCTTATTGACTGCAAAAAAGTTGGTTAATTGTGTCTTATTTACAACACAGCAGTAACAGCCCTTTCACAATTTGGTAACACGAGACATTTTCCCTGTTTTTGTGTATCATTATTGATAAAAAAATATACAAGTTGTGAAACGATAGGCGTTTGCGCTTTATTTGCGAATACTTCATTGAAAGGTTTGTATTTTTACTTATTAAGGGGTATTGCCGTAAAGAGAGTTAACGTTGCCATCATGTTGTGAACGTGTTAATTAATATTTAAAGTCTTGTACTTTACTTTGTGTTTGTCATCGGAAATTAAACATGCGATTGCAAACCTTCATAGTATGATAAAACATGTTCGCAATACAACTGTAGTCAAGGATTTTGCCACAATGGCGGAAGGTGCGACAACATTGTGTACACAACATTTGATCGGAGGGGACTGTTCTCAATACAACTGTTCTCATTGGGGGATGTTTTCATGGCGGATTACGCCAGTATGGTGCGTGCCTGTGCTGGCTTGCATGGATTGGTCGGTTGTGTTTGATAAACACCTGCACTTATGTTGTGTGTCATCATGGTGGTACTTGTCTAAACCACTCTTGCGCATGCGCAGTGCCAATCACCGAGTTTAACTGTGATTTGAAACCATATAGAACTAGCGGCGTCAGTGTCAAGTGCAAATGTTCTTTTGGGGAGTCATAGTCTGGTGTTGTTTTGTGAAACGCCACTAAATGCGCAAAAAAAACCTGGGTAGCTAGATGTGTAGTAGATAAGCATGTTGGTGTTATTTGCTATAGGAATTACATACACAATTACAATTAATTCGATATATATACTTTTATAAACAGTATCGATAAAGCTCTCCTTATTAATATAGCAAGTTTTCACTATAACAAGAATGTATGTCCTGATAATGTTCATGGAATTCAATTGGTCATATATTATGCATTTGAAAAAAAATGTCTTAAATTGTGCGTATTGTTTCCTTCAAGTTATCTTGGTAAAAACGATCTTCCTATTTAATGCATAGCCATGGGTATTAAACCATTCCTTTTCGTGCTGAAAAACTGCTCCACTAATTTGTCCGTTCAGATATAAATTGTACGAAGAAGGACACATGCTACCAAAAAGTTAAGGACATAATATGATAGCTTACAATAAACTTCGTAAATAACGGCATAAGGAATATTTTTTTTATTTTGCACGCACATTAATCATGGATACATATAGTGCATTTGCGTTAATGCAAGAACGATAATTTTAATCCATGGCTATACGAGACACAACTTAAGCCAAACATAAAAAACGAGGCAAAGTTAAGGCAACAGCGATCAAGACTAGGACGGCACAAATCTTGAACTACGCACTTATATCCAGTTGGACAATACGCTTCAGAGGAATTTGTACTATTTATACAATAATCAATTGGCAAATATTACCATTATTCGAATACATGTTTGTTATTTACTATTACAATAACCTTAAAAATACCCAATCAATAACTATAATTTTTAATATTTAGCTATTGAAAATGTCATGACGTCGTAGGTATTGCTTTCTTTACAGGCGATAATGTATAAATGATGATCACAAGGATATAACTTCAAAATATGTTTATTATCGTCGTTTTTCCGTTATTTAAAGATATATNGCTCTGCTCTGTTACGGTCACAAATTAAGAACCTCTATTATTTGATATAAAGATTTATTTCATACCTTTCGGTTAATAAGAGAAAAAAAAACAGTGAAAATTCTTCTCGAGTGAAAGTAGCCAAGTATTTGGGAACTACTTATGCAACGAGGAAGAGTTGTCAGACTTGCATAACGTGGACATATTTGTCGATTGCATTATTATGACAGTGAATCAAGCAGAATCGACTGGGTATTTTGGACATGTGTTCGTCGTGTAGGACGTTTCAAATTTGAAACTCGGAATTCAACAATAATGCACAACAAAATGAGTTGAACAGTCACAATAAGAAAAGTAAAAAAAGAAGAAGAAAGTGGATCATGAAGTGGATGTTAATGATACAAGCAGGTAAGGTTTAAACATTTCGATGTTGGTCAAGATATTTCTGAAAAAAGGAATGAAATACATAAAAAATAACACAAAGTGACATCAAAGTTTTCAATTAAGTTTTGCTGTCAAAAATGAACCAAGTGTAGTACATTGCATCGCATCCAAATAGCTCATCAGCTATTAATGCGAATGTATATATTGTCCGTATGGAAACAGACTGGAGACGAATACGAAGGCATTTTGCAAATGTACGTGACACATCCTAGGGGATATCAGTTGCAAGTGGTACATCTGAGTGTTTTTGCATTCGCATGGTCACCGAGGTGCGAAACATGCGCTGGCGAGACATGTAGCTCGGTTTGGACCCTGACACGCGACGTTTCTTGAACTAAGAACAAAAAGGCAAACTAAAAGAAAAATGGGTTAATGACATTTTTATCCTACAGTTTTTATCATAAAATTTATCACAGTATTTGTGTTCGATATGTTGTATTTGCATTGTTGATTTAAACTTATTTATAGTGTTATAACTCAACAGGTATACATGTATAAGAAATTGTCATAAACCTTGGTATATATATAGAACTTTAGGTTTGACAATCATCCGTCAGTCATTATCTTCATATGTTTCTCCGTCCGTCTCATTTTGTTTACTGGAAAAGCTGAAATGAAATAAATCATAACAGTATATAAGATATGATCACGGACTTTGGAATGCATCTGTCATGTATTATCTTAGATAGTATGTACACTTCTTATCACTGTATTATCACTTTCTTTTCACATGACCTTTTGATATGTTTATAATTACATGGTGAAGACTGTCGATGTACTATGTACAAGTCGTAATACAATTGCTGTTCTGTTCTGTTATGTTCTTTAAGGTGATTACTGGATTAAGAATCATGAACCTGAATTTCTGCAGAGATTAAATCTCGTCACATTCTGCATAGTTAACATGTTGCGTTACTGGTTCTGAAAAATATAATAACAATTTATAATTCAAGTACTTGAAAGGGGCATGTGATATAAGGATGAAACTTGATATACAATGTACCAACTTGTGAATGTTTAAAACAACAAATCGTCATACTCAATGTTGTTTAGACAACAACAAAAACAGTAACGATTATAAATAGTTCAATACATGCGATGTGTATTTCAATGCAACCTATGTTATCTTATTTCCGTTCGGCGAAATTTAACTTTCATTGTCAGAATTAAAATGGTATGAAACCAAATGATGGTGGACATTACTTTTAAATACATAAGTCGATTTTCAATGATCTCTGCCACAGGCCATAATGAAATATATGCAAACAAGAGCAATTTTTTGTTTTGACTATAATGAAAGGTTGTATGTTTATTTTAATATGTTAATTTGTGTAGTTTAAAATGCAATTGGTGTTGTTTTCTTAATAAAACATTTTCGTCATTTCATTTCTGAAATATTGTTTTCATATGGTTTTATGGTTTTATGGTTTTATTTCAGAATACATTAGGCTTTAAGCCCATGAGTATACATGCATATAATACAATGTGTAAAGGAGTCGAAATGAAATCCCATTATGGTTGTTGACTACTGTAGGGGTGTTGAAAAATGGGAATCTCAAAATTTGAAAGAAACATTATATCTTAGGTAAATGATTATTAAAAATATACAAAACTGTGAAATTGTTAAGATCCATGCAATAGGTGCACAAATACATGATAAAGCTTATGATATGTATTAATGCCCTAAGTAACTTAGGATAACAAAAACCAATCTACGGAGAAGTGAAGTCCTAACACGATATGCTACTTTTTTACGAATACAGAACTGTTATATATTCTTTACTATTTTAACTGTTTTAATATCCCATAATCGTGCCACCTAGTGATATACGTTACATTTATTTAGACTGCTAGATTATCTAATATCTATCTTACTTAATACGTTTGCACGAAATCTTCCGCAATACCTTATACCTTTTTTAGTTTATGTTCTGGTTGAATGCATTGTTACGTAAGCCATGATGCATTATAGGTTCTGTTAGCTTATATGTGCGTTGGTTCTTTCGATGTTTCAAACTCATTCAAATGTCATTTCGAGTATTAATTTACAATTATAAAATAAAACGTTTCTATTCGTAAGTTTAAAGTGAAACTAAAATCTTGGTATCAGTTTTGGATACTTTAAATCAAATGTTTTCTTAGGCATATACACACAAAAGCACATTGAACGCAATGAAGACACGAGTCGACTTGCTTATTGGAAGATCGCTGGACTACAGATGGTGAAGTAAGATCTTGAACCTTTCATATAACTTGTGTAGGGATTTGTCTTGACAACATTTTTATGCCCCTTTAGCCCTTAACTTTGATTTAAAAAAGCCAGTTGTCAGTTAATAGCATAATCATAAGCATTTAAACGTGCTAATTTATGAAATGGGTGAGTAGGTTTAAATTGATTGCCGTGACCCCCCNTGCTTATGAATTATATGGTAGTCGAAACATTATGTCGATAATACGCTTTACTTCAAACATCTGAAACACATTCCAGAGACGGCTATCAGCTGAAAGTGTACAGTGAAACATGGCAAGAATGATAGTTAAGGAATATCAACCCAATGTTTCTGTGACTTAATGGACTATTGTGCGACTATGAGAACGTACTTAATCACAGGAAGTCTTATATCAACGATATCGTCTGTTTAAATAAGATTTACATGTGCTCTATGAACTGCAATTATAATATGTAACCAGGGATCTTCGACATACATCTGTAAATAGCATACGCAGTCATTGCGAACTATTTCTTGTAAGACCAAACAATTAAACACATGATTTACCGCTGTTTTGTTCAGTAAAAATTAATCTTGTCGAGCACTTTAACAGATTTTTGATAATATTTATGCACCATTTCTTCTGTAAAAATCATAATCAAATAAGTATTTAGAATTTAAACTGTTTTAGAGCATAACCTCGTTATAATGAATGAGAAAAAAAATCAATAAACATGTTCTTATCGTCGTTGAACAAATCTACATAGTTATCTTTCTGTAGAAAAATTAAAGCAGTTCCGTCATAAGCGCTGTGTTTCAAAGAACGGCGTCTCATTGGATTTAACGTGTTGTGACACTGACTTCATTTTCGTACAAGTTGTTGTCTTTGATGTATTATTTAGTTTCTTCATAATTCATAAATTACGTCTTTCCTCACTGAATACGAGACCCCGAGTGACAAAAAAAACAGCCTTAACAACAGTTTGCTGGGTATGCAAAATGTACAAGGAAACGATAAAACAATCGACACAATTCCCAAAATTGAAAAACTGTCACATGAAAAATAGCATGCATCTTATTGCAACATTGTTCTTTAATTGTATATGAACTTGTTGATAGAAACAGTAATGATAAACCAGTTCCTTATACTGTTTGGACATGGAATAAGGAACTGGTTCCTTATTCCGTATTCAAATCGAATAAGAAGCTGGAATGTTTTTACTATAAATAATAAATTAAAATGAACCAAAGAGACAAATAAATCAACGAAAGTAATTGTAAATGTTGATTGGGAATCAAACATATTAAATGCAGTACATTTCTACTTGGTTTTATTTAATGATAACCTAATTCCTTATTCGGTTTGAATAAGGAATAAGGAACTGGTTCCTCATACCTTATTTAAATCGAATAAGGAACCGGCATTTTCTTACTAAACAGATACATTAATATGAATCAAAGAGATCAATAAATCAATGAAAATCACTGTATATGTAGGTTAGGTATAAAACATATTTATTGAAGTACATTTCTACTTATTTTTATTAAATTATAACCCAGTTCCTTATTCGATTTCAATAAGGAATAAGGAACTGTCATTTTCTTGCCAAACAAGATAAATTAAAATGAACAATAAATCAATGAAAATAATTATAAATGTAGGTTTGGTATCAAAAAAAAAGTATTGTAGAACATTTCTCCTTTGTTTTATTTTATGATAACCTTGTTCCTTATTCGGTTTGATTTTCTTACAAAAAAACAACCAAAGAGACTAATACATCAATTAAAAACATTGTAAATATAGGTTGGGTATTGTAGAACATTTCTAAAAAGTTTTTTTGCGTTATGATGACTAGTTCTTTTTTCGCGGCTGAATAAGGACAAAGTAACCAATTGCACTAACTTCGGAAATTAGGACTGGTTACCACCGAGATAAGCGCCATTTTGTCGCTTACCACGTCCTTTTATTGCGTGACATTGTTGAAGGTCGCCGGATTTACCGTTGGCATCCAAGATCGAGAATTCGCGTTTTCGGAGAAAAACAAATGTATTTTAATATATAAACACTCAATTAAAGCTTGTATACGCATTTGTTTTTTTAATTGAAAAACAAAATACGGAGGCATCTCGATGAAACTTTCCAGACTACTAGGGGCACCTGGCCGCCGCTTCCGGTGCATTATCGCCCTAATGTTGACGTCAGTAACAAGGATATCTTTAAAAAAATAATATACGGCGTTGATTGTGGTTGGCGTCGGTGAAAGGTAAAGAGTTTAATGAATGAGATCAAAGATAGCGAATATCTTTCCATGCAGTTCTTAGCTGCATCACACGCAGATAGTGATGTTACGCGTAGTTTTTGCGGCGTATTTTACATTATTACATATTGCTTATCATATGTCTTAAGATACAAAACAGAAAAATAAAAGAAGACTTTAAGTGAAATTAAAACATATAAGTCACCCGGCCACACGCGAAGAATCCGTACATATTTTAAATATTTATACGCGCGTTCTTCGAACAGACCTGTTTCAGTGGTGTGTCGAGCATTGCTATTTGTTTTGATTATTAACAGTATCGGAAATCATCGCGCTCATGCTTAATACATTGGTAAAAATGGTGAAATAGTGCTTGTTAATTAATCAAAAATAATATTTATCATGGTATTGTTGAAAACACATTAAGAATCAATGATTGACATACTATAATTATTGCGCCGAATAGCTTCATTTAACATATTTCTTGTCTAAATACAATTCCAGTTCACCTAGTTAACGCGATAGCGTCTATATTATATAACGATCCGTTTACTGACCGCGAACCGACCCTGATACCTTGCGGGTTGGAATGCAATGCATTAAAGTGAGGTCACGATTCCACTGCTGGGACGACGGCTTGTTTCAAACTTTATACTTTTACATGTTTAATGTTCAATTTCGAAAACAATTAAACATGGTATGGCCAGAACGAATATCAGGATAGTGGAAAACGATACTTTAATGAACTAAAATATACTAGTACACAGACAGCAATATGGTAATTATTACTCAATATGAGAACATAGCCTTTAAGATAGAGCCACTGTAATGGGCATCTTTCCAAATATAATCTAATGTACTATTTTCTTAATCAGCATCATTTTACTGAACTAGATGTACTTGCAAACTTTTAGGTAGGCTTTCCTAGCTTTAAAAAAATATATAATATTTTTGTGGCTGGGAACGAGACTTTGACCCTTATGGCGCTGACGTCGTTAACGAGAAAAAACGCGACAAACGTGTGACAACTTTTTCGCGTAATTTTCACACGTATTTACCGCGAAAAAAATCTGATTTCTTTTATTTATTTTCCGAAACAATCTATGAATTACCCAATGAGCGATTATTTCACGGGTTTTTATACGAAAACATTAGTATAGTTTAACCATAGCTGATTTATAACCCATCGTACACTACGGCACCGTGTGACTGCATCAATTACTGGATAAACTTCCTGCTTACAAAAAGGTTAGTTTTTCTTTCTTTTTTGTTGTTTTTTTCCGTCAACTAGTGTGGAATTGGTTTGCAAAGGATGTATCCAGTATAAATTGAACCACGTGTAGTGTTTATTGCCACTGTTTAAATTGGTTAGGCTTTACAATTTATGATTGCATGCGATAATTGGAATTTTCATCCGGAAGTTGTCAAAAAATGTCGTTTGGTATTGATACAATGACAGTTATGTGAAGTTTTCAAAAGAATGATGAGCCAAACTAGTGAAATTTATTCTCAACAATCTACCATTCCATACGAATTTTCACAGACTGATGACGTATTTTTAAATGAACTTGCACAAGTTGATCAGTTATACAACATAAGTGATGAATCGTTAGCAAAATCAAATGATAACTTGACAGTTTTCCATTCCAATTCTGCACAGGTTGAAAGTAGTGATGTAGATTTGGAAAATCATGCAAGTATTTCAATTGAAGATGTTGATGATCATTTTGATGATGATGATGATGATGATGATGATGATAAGGTTGATTGTTTACCTTATGATGACCACATTAATTGTGGTGACTCTGAGTCCGAGCCTGACCAAATACATATTGATCATGAACAGAGTGACATTAGAAAAGAAGATCAAAAAGAGGCAGAAATTATTTCAAATTTCAGACATGAAACATGCCAGTGTAGTGTCCTTTATGGTAGTAAACCATGTTCAACAATAGTTGGTGTAGATAATCTTCTAGAAAATAGGACCCAATGGCAGGAACTGTCTTCAAGAGAAAAAGAACTGGTGGTTAAATCCCAACTTTGTGCCCAANGTGACCTAGTTTTTGACCCGGCATGACCCATATTCGAACTTGACCTAGATATTGTCTTGATACAACTTCTTACCAAGTTTAGTAAAGATCAGATGAAAACTACTTCAATTAGAGAGCGGACACCATGCTAAATCCTTGAAACGCACTAAGTGACCCAGTGACCTAGTTTTTGACCCGGCATGACCCATATTCGAACTTGACCTAGATATTGTCTTGATACAACTTCTGACCAAGTTTAGTTAAGATCAGATGAAAACTACTTCAATTAGAGAGCGGACACCATGCTAAATCCTTGAAATGCACTAAGTGACCCAGTGACCTAGTTTTTGACCCGGCATGACCCATATTCGAACTTGACCTAGATATTGTCTTGATACAACTTCTTACCAAGTTAAGTAAAGATCAGATGAAAACTACTTCAATTAGAGAGCAGACACCATGCTAAATCATTGAAATGCACTTAGTGACCCAGTGACCTAGTTTTTGACCCGGCATGACCCATATTCGAACTTGACCTAGATATTGTCTTGATACAACTTCTGACCAAGTTTAGTAAAGATCAGATGAAAACTACTTCAATTAGAGAGCGGACACCATGATAAATCCTTAAAATGCACTAAGTGACCCCAATTGACCTAGTTTTTGACCCGGCATGACCCATATTCAAACTTGGCCTAGATATTGTCTGGATACAACTTCTGATCAAGTTTGGTAAAGATCGAATGAAAACTATTTGAATTAGAGAGCGGACAAGAAAAGTGTGACAGACCGACAGCCTAACCGCCTGACGGACAGTGCGAAAACTATATACCCCCTTTTCTTCGAAAGGGGGCATAAAAATTGGGATACGAAAAAAAAATTGGGGTACGAAAAATTATGCCCCAAAAATATGTGGGTACGAAAAAAAAATGTGGGTAAGAACATTTTGGGTACGACAAAAATTTTGTGTACAATTTTTTTTTGGTAGGAAAGATGGGGTACCTGTAAGTATACTGGTGTACCCAAAAGTATGATTTGAAAATCGGTGTACGGTGAAGTATACTTCAAAGTAACCGGGGTACGGGGAAGTACATGTAGTACCCAGGGGATACTTGACCCATTCAGCATAAACAAAATGTGTTTGTGAAACACTATGTCCCCGATAATAGATAAATTCATATATTTGACCTTTGACCCTGAATGATGACGTTGAATGATGACCTTCACCTTTCAGCACTTTAAGTAAAACAGTTCATATGATTTAATAATAACAACCTCAAAAAATGAATAAAGGAAAATAAGTGAAAGTATGAACCTCACTTGCAATGAAATTGTGATTTAATCACGAAAAGCGTTTATAACTAAAACTATTATTTTAAGTAGTCATTTACTATTTAATTGATATGTCCTCTGTTTGTTGCATTTTTAATTTAAAAATGTGTTCCTGTATGCATTTATTGTTGTATTGACTTAAAAAAGAAAACTAAAAAATGGATGTCCATTCTACGTTTGCTGTCTTAGTCTACTCTCAAATTATACATGTTTCTTGCATAATTGAATTTTCAAAAACTGCATTCTTTTAAAGAAATGTTCAGAGTTATTTGGTTAAGATAGGGACAAAGTTGAGCAAATATAACCATTTTTCTACAAATAAATCATCCTCTCAAGCCCCCACTGGGGTTCAAACCCAGACCTCTTTCCTCTGGAAAGGAAAGTATTCTATCTTGAAATACAAGGGCATGTAAGAGGAAAATTAGCAATTTTTAACCTATCAACATGTAGATTTGAACAACATTTATATAAATATGGTATAATAATATGAAAACATCCCGTAAGTTAAATGTTCACATGTCACCTTTGAAACAAAACAGACATCTCTGAATCTGCGATACATTACAGTTAAAGTGTAGGTTTTTAGTACTGTGTGTTGTACATGAATCGTTGAATTCCTACTTCATGAAACACATTAAATCTACACGATCAACCAATATGCCTTTGATTTTAAGTTGGAAAGCAATTTAGCCCTAATTTGGCATTTTTGGCAATAATAGGCCTAAGGGTGGTTGATTTATTTGAAATACAACTAGTGCAGTTAAAAAATCTGAATTCATTCATTAAATGCACTTATTTTCTTCTCTTTTGC
Organism: Dreissena rostriformis; assembly: GCA_007657795.1. Classification (NCBI taxonomy): domain Eukaryota; kingdom Metazoa; phylum Mollusca; class Bivalvia; order Myida; family Dreissenidae; genus Dreissena; species Dreissena rostriformis. The sequence continues at coordinate 125,810 of VMBQ01002319.1, forward strand.
TAAGAAATGACCATAAATCAGCTTTCCCAGTCATATTTTGCACTTGCAGATGATATTTCACTTTTACCTATCAGAGGTAAGAAGAAATTATAGCAGCATTGTATAATGTAAATTTAAAAATGCACTCAATAATGCACTTAAAAACAATAGTTATTCTGTTACTTATAATCATATTTATTATGCTTCCTTTTTCTCAATTTCATGGTTTATTGGTTATTTTTCCCAATGTCATGGTTTATCGTGCTTATTTTCCCAATCCAAAAGGCACTGGCTTTAAAAAACTGTCTATGCAAGTACATGTACATTGAAATCTCTTTATGATTGATTATGGGTGATAAAAATCTAACATGTTATATCATAGATCTATATTGTTTGAATTTTTCCGTAAATATTATTAGGCAATGTTGTGGTCAAACATATTCTTTTGTTTTTATGACGTTGTTTCACACATTGCTGTAACGTACTATCTTTATACGAAATGAAGGAGTTTGAATTTACCGGTACACTTTTTGGATTCTTTTGATACTTTAAAAAATATTCTACTGTTAAATAAAATAACACCTCGGACTTATCGCCATTAAAATAAAATCCAGAGTGTAAATGAAATTACATTACACGAGATACGTATTTCATACTATACAAGAGCGAAGGAGTCATAAAAAACTAAATTTAGTATTAACGACACGCTTACCTCAATTTCAACTTTAATCCNTCTCACAATGAACGACATAGTTAGGGCCCGGACAAGCTCATTTATGGCCATTTTTGACCTTTGAACTGGAAGTGTGACCTTGACCTTGGAGATATCGACGTAATTCTTTTGCGCGACACACCGTCCAATGATGGTGAACAAGTGTGCCAAATTATTTTAAAAATCTCACAATGAACGACATAGTTATGGCCCAGAGAAGCATTTGACCTTTGAACTGAAAGTGTGACCTTGACCTTGGAGATATCGACCTAATTCTTTCGCACGACACACCGTCCAATGATGGTGAACAAATGTACCAAATGATTATAAAATCTAACGATAAATGACATAGTTATGGTCTGGAAAACTTTCGGTTTAAAATGCACTAAGTGACCCCGTGACCTAGTTTTTGACCCGGCATGACCCATATTCAAACTTGACCTATACATCATCTAGATACAACTTCTGATCAAGTTTGGTGAAGATCGGATGAAATTTCGAGACAAATATCGGATGAAATTTCGGGACAGAAAGACAGACAGACCGACAAAGTGACTCCTATATAGCCCCCATTACCAATGGTAATGGGGGTATAATAATGGGTATAATAATTGCTTTAAAGTAGGGTATAAAAAGTTTGCCATACCTCTTTCTCTGACAGTAGGTCATATTTAAATAATGCTTATCACCAGAAGTTACAAACTTTACTTGCCGTGAATGTTGTTTTGACCCATACAGTGTTTCCAGGACTCGTCAGTTGGACAAACACCATCAACTTGAGTCAACAGAACATAACAGAACAAGTTTAAAACTGCTAAATAACTTTGAAACTAACAACAACAAGAGCCATGTTAACATGGCCATCCCCGCCGAAATGTGTTTACTTGCATGAGGACCTTTGTTTTAGAGAGTAGAATAATATTTGTAAAACATTGCGCCTGTGTCATCTATTTTTATTTCATGGACAAAACGGATACAAATTTACTATGAAATTAAATAAAGGGAGATAATTAAAAAAACTACGGCCGAAAGAGTAATGGTTCATGTTCACTGCACTTCCCCTAGTTGCCATCTGTTTATATTTCTAGTTTCAAGTAAATCCCTTTAGGTGATTTAGAGTTATGCTCCGGACAAAAAATTAATTTGAAATTAAATAAAGGGACATAATTCAAAAACTAAGGTAGATAGAGTTATGGTTCTTAGTCACTGCACTTCTCCAACTTGCCATCCACTTATATTTCAAGTTTCAAGTAAATCCTTTCAGTAAATTTAGAGTTATCCCCCGAACAAAAATTTACTTTGAAATTATATAAAGGGAGATAATTTAAAAAACTAAGGTAGATAGAGTTATGGTTCTTGGTCACTGCACTTCTCTTGCCATCTGTTTATATTCAAAGTTTAAAGTAAATCCATTGAATAGATTTGGAGTTATGCGCTGGAAAAAGTTTCGGACGGAAGGACAGACGGACGGAGACTATAACTATATCCCCTCCGAAATTTCGGCGGAGATAATAAGAATTTTAACTTTAACTAGTAACAAACTTGTTTAACTTAATTTGGAAAATCCGGAAATATTCTTATACTGCAGGACCTCGTTTCCGTTAATACAATTATGGAATTTCATAAGCTATTTTCACAAAAAGTTTCAAGGCTAAAGTAGAATTTACCGAATTATTAATGAATACTCCAATAATGTAAAATGCTTTTTTATTGGTTGCATTTTCTGATATTGAAAGTATCCGAAGATTTTTGCAGCGTCGTCTAATCGAAATACACTATATGTCATCACTATACGAGTACATTCCGCAAAGGAAATCAAGAAAACCATGTGCGTTTTTGTTCCCATTTTATCGGATTAATTCGTACGTAAACAGGGCTTAAACAAAGGTCATTGTGAAATTAATGCGAACTGTCAACATGAGCATAGGAGTTGCAATACAGTTACGTAACATTATTTAAACAAGACTATTGCCAAATAAAGAAGTGAAACTCCAGCTGCTGGAGCAGTATTGAAATCTTATTACAAACAATTAGTTGGTCCTTTATTTATGGCAAGTGACCGATTGCCGAAACAGTACAAAACAGCACAAAACAGCACAATACAAAACAACATAAACACAAATAAGAATAAAGCTGGGGTCATCGCCTTGGAACGGTCAATGCAACCTATTGGGGGTTTAAACCTGGTTATAGAGCGCTCAACCTCACACTTGGCCCAGCAATATTCATAATACATTTAAGTGTAAATAAAATTTAACGTCATAGCATTGTAACTCAAATTAAACAATAATAAAAGGGAATTAAAACGCATTCAAATGAATTACTATTTAATTACTCAATTGCATTGAAGATACAAGAGTAACAGAGTTACAACTTTTTGACGAACGATCAAATAAAACTATTAACAAAAGTCAACTACATTCCTTCTTTATAGAAAAAGATTTGAGAATATAACGTCACGGAGTTAATATCTCAGATAATCATCGCACAAATACAGGAAGAAGCAGCAATAATGGGTGTAAAAATTCCATATTACATTGCTTGGTTGTTTAT